>JAVSBU010012871.1:0-14977 GCA_033118015.1 Loricariichthys derbyi | reverse complement strand
CTGTGATTTTGTGTGAAGTTTGAAGTTTCGAGCCTGAACCAATAAACCTGCTTCCTTTGCATATTGGTCTGTCTCTGGCTTCCCTCGTACGAGATCAGCTGGCACCGCACAAATCCGGAGGGTGACGAGACTACCGGGCGAGTAATAGGAGTCAGATCGGATAGGAGAAACTTAAAACCTAACAACAGTCGACCTGTAAATAGAGTGTCATTAAATAAACTGCTGGATACATTGCATTTAATGGCTGTGTTTCATTTCTGAAACCAGGGTTCACTTTTTCCATTCCTCACTGTAGGGCACACAGGGTATAAAGAATCTGCTCTATTTTGACTTTCTTAACATAAACAGATACATGTTTTTTTTGTTTTGACACACCAAACTGTATTTCTGAGTGCAGTTCAGCCAGTGAGATTTGAAACCATAACCATCTTATTCAGAAATACTGCTATAACTGCATAGTGGACATGGTTTAAATTATACAGAAAATGTTCATTGTACAAACTAATAAAGCTTTTCTCTAACAGGCCATTTGTAATAAAACCTAATTAGCCTACATCAAAACAGAACACATTAGACTATAATAAGATTATCAACACGTCTGTTTTAATGGGTTCATATTAAATGGTTGATTAAGGATTATAGAATGCAGACATTGTACGTTTCAATCAATATATTCACCTCACGACTGAACCATGACAATGTACATCAGTGTTATTGCAAACCACTGACACAAAGGAGATCAAGGACAGAACTAAAAGGATCAAAAACTGTATTTGTACAGGAGGGGGCCAAGGCCACCAAGAGCAACATTACACCATCGGAGAGAGGCCAATTATGTCTAGCACGAGACTGGAATCTGCTTGTGGATATTGGTTAACAGCTGGTGTTTCCATCAGAAATTATCACCACTACCCTGAGACCTGACATGGTCCTCTTCCTTAAAGAAGGTTTTTATCATTGAGCTCACCTGCATTATTCTGAGTTGGCTGCTGAGGCACAACAACGTGGCTGGAACTCTGAAGTTTGCCTACTGGAAGTCGGATGCAGAAGTTTTGTTGCAACATCTACCACCAAACTTCTGAAAGACCTAGGAATCCAGGGCAAAGACACAGCGTGCAGCCATTTAAGCTGTGTCGCAGGCAGCATATCGGAGCTGCCACTGGCTTTGGGTGAAGAGAAATGACCCCAGCTGGGCCTCTACGTGATATAGCCATTTAATTCGGCATGGATCGCAAGCTAAGGGCTGATCACCCTGTAGCTGGCCACCTTAGGCAATGGTGTATAGTGTTAAAAGGCCGAAACACTCAATGAACCAAAGGCACACCACTGATGATGCATCCTAAAATTTCCGACTAAACCTATTATTCACTAGTTATTCAGCAGTTATTCACCAAGTTAGCTTTTGCACGTTTGCACAAAGGATCATAACATCGTCCTGTGTTTTGGATGGAAAATCCAAATTAAGATCCATATTAAGATGGAAAAGGTTACAAAACATCTCTAAACATTTTGGACTCCACCACTTCACAATCACAAAGTATTTTGTACAAACTGAAGAAATTTAACACCACTGTTACCCACCAGGAGTAGTTGACAAACAAAGATAACTTCAAGGTGTGTCATATTTTGCAAGCTCACAAAGGAATTCCTGATAAATTCAGGCATTATTGCAAAGACAAAACCACTACTCTCCAGAAAGAACCATGTGCCCATGTGCCAAATGTGGCACATGGACAAGTCATAAGTCTATGGAGAGAAGGTTTTGTGGGTGAATGAAGAAGCATTATGGAGCAGTCTGGAGAATGAAAAACACTGCATTCCAGCAAAAGAACCTCATACCATACTCATTAAACATGCTCTTTTGCTGTATCTAGGCCAGGATGACTTACCCTCATTAATGGAATGCTTAATAAAGAACTAATGCAGCAAAATCTAAAGGAAAATGTCTGTAACGTGAACCGAATCTAAAGAGAATTTGGTCATGCAGCAAAACTTGACCTTAATCTAGAATCATTTAGTTGCAGTTATTGCTGTACACAATACAATAAAGGTCATTTTGATAGTTTTAAGAGATTCCATGTAAAACAGCAATTTGTGTATATGAACAGTATACTTAAAAGGATCTCTGAAGCATAATTTTAATTATTATAAAGAAGAAATTATGTGGAACATACTTGACCATTAAAGTTGCATTATTGACCCAAGTAAACATTTTTGACTGGACACATTTATCAGCCCTCAGTACTATTTTTAAGTGCAAAAAGTATTTTTGTAATAGGCTCAAAACCAATGTAATGGTCTTAGGTAAGTCTAACCTAAAATGAAAAATATATAAATAAATAAAAATAAAATAAATATATTTACTGTATGCTGGAACCTCCACCCCAGTCTCAGGTGTTCTGCAGCCTCACCAGGTTTTCCTCCAGAAATGCCCTGTATTTAGCTCCATCCATCTTCCCAACCAGCTTCCCTGTCCCTGCTGAAAAAAAGCATCCCCAATGCATGATGCTGTCAAAATGTTTTACGGTGGGGATGGTGTGGTAAAGTATGAGTTTTCCTCCACACAGTATTTTGCACTTAAACCAAAAAGTTCAACTTTAATCTTTTCTGATCAGAGCATCTTCTTTCACATTTGCCGAAACTCCTACATGGCTTGTGGCAAATTGCAAGCATTTTAATTGTAATTCTTTTGGCTTGTTTTCTTTTTGCCACGCTTCCATAAAGACCAATTTGTGGAGTATGTGACTAATAGTTTTCCTGGAGACAGTTTATCTCACCTGAGCTGTGGATTTCTGCAGCTCCTCCAGAGTGACCATGGGCCTCTTGGCTGTTTCTCTAATTAGTGCTCTTCCTGCCTGAGCTGCCAGTTTAGGTGTACAGGCATCTCTTTGGTAGATTTGCAGTTGTGCCATACTCCTTACATTTTCAGATGATGGATTTAACGGTGCTTTGTGAGATGTTTAGCGCTTGGGAATATTTTTTTATAATCTAACCCTGCTTTATTTACACTTCTCCACAACTTTATCCCTGACCTGTCTGGTGTGTTACTTGGGTTTCATTATGCTGTTTGATCACTAATGTTCTCTACAAACCTTCAAGGCCTTTACAGAACAGCTATAGTTGTACTGACAGCAAATTACACACAGGTGGACCCTATTTACTAATTTAGGTGACTTTTGAAGGCAACACACTGGATTTTATATAGAGGTATCAGAGTACCTTGGGGGCTAAATATGAATACACACCACACTTTTCAGATTTTTATTTATTAAACATTTTGAAAACCATGTGTTGAAAAACATTGTGTTGGTCTATCACATAAAATCCCAATAAAATACGTTTACGTTTGCGGTTGTACTGTGAAAAACTGTAGAAAGGTTTGAGGGGTATGAATATTTTTGCAAGGAACTGTATATGTGTGTTTGTGTGTATGAATACAACAGATAAAATATGGCAGTGCTTTGTTCCATCAAACCACTCTGCCAGAGCTGTAATTGAGCTCTTTTGAACTTGCTCATTTGTCAAAGTGGTACTTGTGCCCAGATAATTGCCGCTTGAAATTAAATTATTATGGTTATGGCTTGCAAAAGACATGTATTTCTGGTGCAACACATGAGCATATGTTATAAGACCTATTATATAATATAATTATATATTATATTATATAATATAATTATCCCCAAGGTGAAAGTAATCAGTAATAGAGATATGAAGACCAAATAGGAATCTTAACCCTTTACAGGTAAATTTACATTGCTAGGGTTTGACCACTCTGTAATATAGACCTGATGAAAAAGTAATCTTATCTGGCAGCATATAGGCTTTATTTTCAGCTTTCACTAATCATTATGTACAAATGCAAAGTCACTAATTGCACAGGTATTATTATTTTTTCTTCACTTTGACAGCTGAATTAGAGGTTTTGTACCACATGACGATTCTTCATGATAAGATGATATTAATTAAAACCAAATTAATAACATAATGTAAACAAGAATCTACTGACAATTATGAGAAGTGGTTTACCTTAATAATTAGTCAAATGTGAGAATGAGACACTTTTGGTTGGATGCTAATTTGTTTTTTAATTTAAATCCATTTGAGTAGAATGTCAGAGCAATAAAACCTTAGGTTGTGTTCTATAAATTCATGTGACGGCTTATTTCCCTTTCAGGCTAAAACAAACTTTTCTGTTCTTGTAGTAAAGTCCAGAATTTCCATCTTTTTGCTCTTACCATTTCACTTTGGTAAGATTTTGAGTTTTCAGTAAATAAGCTTTTAATATTTTATATTTAATAAAATCATAAATCTACCTCTGCTGATGTGTGGAACCAACTGGCTATATTTATCACACAATTGCATATACTCTGACTTTTAGTGATTACAAAAATGTGTCAAATCTGATTTTATTACTAATAATCACAATTTACTTTAGATTAGAATGTTTTATGATGGACAGGTTTGTGACTCTTGATTCATTAATCTTCAGTGGCTTCCTGTTTTTATTTTTTAAATTTTTTCTTTCTATTCCTTACATTCCTCTTTCTCAATGACCATTTCAATTCTCAATCACCATTTATTCATACTAATCTTACTCCTTCCATATCTATGGCCATTTTACTTTAGCATTCTTCTGCCACAGTAGCATAATATGTGCCTGTGGCTACCCCAAAGCTCTAGGAACTCAGGATCGATACTCATATTGTCTATTACGGAATTCTTGTTCACATTGTGTCACTGTGTACTTCTCAACAAGATGCCAACAGGAGGATTGGATACTATAAATTGACCATTGGTGTGCATAAGTAACAGAGTTCCCACCTTGCATCCAGTGTTTTAAGGCCCACTATGTTTCTAAATGTATGTAGTTGTCCCATGCCCCTCATGGATCATGATAATATAAATCACACTCATTTAATCTGTCAAACCTCATCTGCAAAGATTTCATCAAGGGACAAACTATAAATGTATATATGTACAAGTAATGCATGTTTGAGAACAACAAATAAACAAAACCATGAATGGTATCTTTGCCAAGTATTAACAGAAATCTGCACTTAACAATGACATCTTGTTTTGTAAGAATTAATGTACTTGAATTTTCTCCCACATTCCTAAGATTATATAGTACATTAGGATAATTGTGACATTAAAAAACTCAACAAAAATGCAAACATGCTTGGTTTGAGTTATTGGCTATTGGTTTTGTCTTCTTGCATTTATTTTTGTGTTTTCTATATGCTTTCATGCCAGCCTTTGTAAGCTATATGATTGTTATAGGTTATTCATATGGCAACATTTTTATGGTTTTTAATGAAATAAAATAGACCACTCACCGAATTCTTGCTGAGAAGCTGATGAGATGGGAAATCGGTCAGTGTGTGATGTAGTGTTCACAATGGGTCAGATTTTCCATGCGAAGTAGGTCACACTACGTTTTTACCAATTTGTGTTTCCCACATAAGATGAACCCTCTTTATCCGTGACCAAAGCAGCATTCTTATTTTCCCCACGTCGCAACAGTATGAATCTTTTGTCTCCAGCCCGTGACGTCACGTCATCGGCAGTATTCGATAATTTCCGTGACAACTGAAACTCTATAACTCTAGGTAATGGTTTTGAGCATGATTTAACGAATTTTAGCAGGTTAAACAAAAACAAAAAAATCGGCAAAACGTTCAGCGGCATTCAACACTATTTACTCGACCATTCAGCTTAAGTAGATATGAGCAGTAAATGGTACCTTTAAAAGCCATTGTACTTCCATCACGGTAGGGCCACACGCCGTCAGTATCACTCCACTCCCGGAGCAAAGTGCTGAGGCATGCAGCACCAGGGTTTAGTAGCAAACAGACTTATAGTGGGTATGGAAAGTATTCAGACCCTGTTATGAGTTGGGGGCGAAATGTAAGAAAGAGGACCCACATGCAGGGCAGCTTCAAAAACACTAGTAGATTTATTAACTCATAACAAACAAGAACCAAAAGATAACCAAACCAAAAGCTAAGGAACTGAAAAAAAAACCCAAAATAAAATACCTTACTGGCCATCCCCCAGATCGGCGGAAACTAGGACGCACTGGACGACAAGGACACACCCGATGGCCGTCAGCAGGCCCTGCCAATTGGCCAAGGGAGGTAAGACAGCCTATGGGTTACCTCATGCCCTGGTTAGGCCCTCGCGTGGACCATTTAAATGAGGCTGGTGCCAGCATGGCCACATAGGGGGGTATCTACTTGGCCACTGCCATGTGGTATCTATCCACCTGGTCACCATGCCTACACGACCAGGTGGGGATCCAGGACGGGGCCGGAGGGGGGCATATAGCAGAGAGGGATAAAGCTGTCCCTACACTAACTGCCTAAAACCTGTCTTACCTCGAGCCTTCTGGCTCTACTCCGCCCTCCCTTCGTAACTTCATCCCTAACTCCCTCTATAGCACCTTAGTGGGGAGGTTGGTGTGCTCACCTTGCTATTCCCCTAATAGTGAGTGCGGCATGGCAAAATGGGTGGAAAACGTAATTCCACACAGCGCCACAAAATAGGTGGAAAGAGCACACCAGTGAGGACATGCCTCGCGTCAACAGAAGAGATCTGCAACACAAAGAGAGATGTTAATAGTGCACCTCTAGTTCCTTTGCTGCACGACACACACGAACTGGAAAGCGAGATTGGAGTGGTGCCAGCGTCCGATCCTTACTCATAACACACGCTAATGCCAGCTCACCGCTACGACCTCAATTCCAACTTTTAAATGTTTAAGCCCAGCTGTAACCAATTAGGCATGCAACAGCACTGCACTGCTAGATGGCAATAAAATCCTCAGCAAACGCCGTGCAGCCGCCCTTACAAGCCATGGAATAAGGCTGCATGAATGGAAGCAGCAGCACCCCTTAAAGACCCCTTTAAAATTTTCACTCTTTGTTTAAAAAAAACAAAAAAAAACATTTGCTAAAATCAAAACAGTTCATTTTTTTTCTCATTAATGTACAATCAGCACCCCATCCTGACAGAAAAAACAGATGCAGAATGTTTTGCAAATTTATTAAACAAGAGGAATCTGAAATATCACATGGTCATAAGTATTCAGACCCTTTGCTGTGACACTCATATTTAACTCACTTGCTGTCCATTTCTTCTGATCCTCCTTGAGATGGTTCTACTCCTTCATTGGAGTCCAGCTGTGTTTAATTAAACCGATCGGACTGTGGCCAGGCACAGATCTGGCCAAGATTACAGAATAATTTCTGCAGCACTCAAGGTTCCTAAGAGCACAGAGGCCTCCATAATCCTTAAATGGAAGAAGTTTGGGATGACCAAAACTCTTCCTAGACCTGGACGTCCAGCCAAACTGAGCAATCATGGGAGAAGAGCCTTGGTGAGAGAAGTAAAGTAGAAACAAAAGATCATTGTGGCTGAGCTCCAGAGATGCAGTAGGGAGACGGGAGAAAGTTCCACAAAATCAACTATCACTGCAGCCCTCCAGCAGCCGATGCTTTTTTCTCCTCATGAAAAACATGAAGGCCTACATAGAGTTTGCCAAAAAACACATGAAGGACTCCCAGACTATGAGAAATAAGATTGTCTGGTCAGATGAGATAAAGATTGAACTTTTTGGCATTAATTCTTGGTGGTATGTGTGGAGAAAACCAGGCACTGCTCATCACCTGCCCAATACAATCCCAACAGTGAAACACGGTGGTGGCAGTATCATGCTATGTGGGTGTTTTTCAGCTGCAGGGACAGGACGACTGGTTGCAATTGAAGGAAAGGTGAATACTGAGCAAAGGGTCTGAATACTTATGACCATGTGATATTTCAGTTTTTCTTTTTTTAATAAATTTGCAAAAATATCTGTCTCTTTTTTTTCTGTGAAGATTGTGTGCTGAGTGTACATTAATGGGAAAAAAAATTACCTTTTTTGATTTTAGCAAATCGCTGCTAAGAAACAAAGAATGAAAAATTTAAAGGGGTCTGACTACTTTCCGTACCCACTGTACTTTAGTTTCAGATGCGAGGCACGTCCCGGACTGATGCGCTCCCCCCATTTCTGATCTCAGACAGCATAGCGGGGTGGATGCATCAGTTCCACTCTTAGGCGAACTGAGGGCGATAGGGACAAGTGGTAGCCCCTCCTTTAAAGAGGAGGGGTAATGTAAAGCCAGGACGCTTGAGGTATGTGTAGGGAACAGATATTAGCGTAGAGAAATGGTGCTTCCCTTGGCACCGTTGCCCCCCCCCAGACTTGTTCTGTGTCCACAGCGAATGGAGTAACCGCAGGCTGAGGGTCTGTTGGGGCCCGTTCCTCTGCACCTCCCTGCCGTACCTTGCCTCCCTCGTTCTCTGCGTGGTTGGTCAGCACGAAACACTGGCCATAAAATCGGCTCCTTGCTGTGTGGTTGGCCAAAGTGGTACACCGGCTGTAAAACACTTATCTCCGGATGTGTATTCACCGTCCCCTTGCGCCCTAACCTTGGTTCTGGGGGTTTGCTGATCATTCATATTCCTTTTTTCATTATTGTTGAATGCTATTTAGTATTCATGAAACTGTCTGCACTTGAATCCTCTTTTTCATCTCGCCCCCACATCGTGACACTGTAATCATTCATTTTTGATACCATTACATCACGAAGACTGTCATTTAGTAGATTATAACATGGACAGCCATTAACATAATGCTTACAAGCAAGATACCCTCATAACAAGAGCAACTGAAATCAACTGTCAATCAACAATCGGCAGTACATGGGAGTACTTTAGGATAAATCATGAAATATAATAGCTTTTTGGAGAGTGAGCTGTCATATCTATTTTTCCTGGGCTCATTTACATCAAGCTCAAGTCACACCTAAATTAACAATGACCTGAGACGAATAAAGGTTAATGCTCTTCAGCTTAAGCTGTATGTTTCATTCCTTGATTATGCCTCATCTCATCAAAATAACAGAACCTGTCAAGTAATTCATATCCTGTGTTGATTCTGTTCAAAAGGGACCCATAACGTGGGATTCAACTAACAACCACAACATCTCAGTTCCTCTCAGTCATAACTACAGCAACAATTCTGGATCCAGATTACTGAACAAAAGATTGTGAATGAAAATCACGACTCTGCCCAGGTCCACTGTTGAACTTTTGCAGAAAGCCCTTAACACTCAGCACTCAATTATAAGTTGCTCCAAGTTACAGCTAAATCCTATGAGATTTTATGAGGTTTTATGCTCCTGTAGTCACATACAGCGCCTTGATTCCTTTTATACAATACATGCATAGCCTAAAATTAATGTTCAATGTAAATGTGTGAGGATGTTCTTAATGACTAAGATTTTTTTTGGTGTGATTTTGCTTTTATCAATATTGAAAATGGCTATTAGGAATCTACATTTTAGACACCTTAGTCTACAAGATAGATAGATAGATAGATATAATAATAATAATAATAATAATAATAATAATATATTTTGGAAGATTATATATCTTGGAAGATTAGAATATATCTTGGAAGATTAATAATAATAGAATATTACATAAGATTAATAAAAATTATTTTACACAGAAATGTCAAGCTTCTGAAAAACATGTTCATTTCTATGCACTCAATACTAGGTTGGGCTTCTTGTGCATGAATTACTGCATCAATACGGTGTGGCATGGAGTTGATCAGCCTGTGGCTCTGATCAGGTCTAATGGAAGCCCAGGTTGCTTTGATAGCAGCCTTAAGGTCACATGCATTGTTTGGTCTGCTGTCACTCATCTTCATCTTGACAAAGTTCAGAGCAGTCTAGTTTGGTGGCCAATCACAATAACACCATGGTCACTGAACTAGCTTTTGGTGCCTATGGAAGTGTGGGCAGGTGCCAAGGCCTGCTGAAAATTAAAATCAAAATCTCCATAAAGCTTGTCAGCAGAAGGAAGCATGAAGTGCTATAAAATTATAAAACAGTGATGGTTGAAAATTTGTGAACCCTTTAGAATTTTCTACATTGCTGCATAAATATGAACTAAAACATCATTAGACTTTCACACAAGTCTAAGTAGATAAAGAGAACATAGTTAAACAATTTAGACAATAATATTACAATTATAAATATTGAGGGAACTCTCCCAATATTACATATTAGTGAGTGGCAAAAGTATGTGAACTTTTGCTTTCAATATGTGGTGTGACACACACCCCAGCAAAACAGGCCCAAACCATGATACTACCACCACAGATGGGATAAGGTTCTTCGACAAAACTTTCTTCCAATATCCCTCTGGCTTGTCCGTGTGATCTTTAGCAAACTGCAATTTTTTTTTGGAGAACAGTGGCTTTCTCCTTGCAACCCTGCCATGCACCTCATTGTTATTCAGTGTTCTTCTGATGGTGGACTCATGAACATTAACATTAGCCAATGACCTTACCAATTATTACACGCCTTGTTCTTGGACTGAACTTTTTTGGTTGACCACTCCTGGGAAGGGTAACAATGGTCCTGAAATTCCTCCATTTGTACACAATCTGTCTGACTCTGCATTGGTGGAGTCCAAACTCTTTAATGATGGTTTTGTAACCTTTTCCAGCCTGATGAGCATCAACAACTCTTTCTCTGAGGTCCTCAGAAATATCCTTTGCTTGTGCCATGATACACTTCCAAAAACGTATTGTGAAGAGCAGACTTTAATCAATCTCTGTTCTTTAAATAAAACAGGGTGCCCACTCACACCTGATTGTCATCCTATTGATTGAAAACACTTGACTTCCTAATTTCACTTGCAAGTTAACTGCTAAACATACTTTTGCCACTCACTAATATGTACGATTGGATAATTTTCCTCAATAAATGACCAATTATAATATGTTTGTCTCATTTCTTTAACTAGGTTCTCTTTATTTACTTTTAGGACTTGTGCGAAAATCTGATGAAGTTTTAGGTCATATTTATGCAGAAATATAGAAAATCCTAAAGCATTCAAACTTTCAAGCACCGGAATTGAATAAATGACATGAACTATCACATCTAATACTTTATTAGAACATTGCTGTATTTGCCAACAGTTAATTAATACAGAAAAACACGTGCAAGAAAGAAAGGGTTGAACTCTTTTGGTATTTATAAAATATGACCCCTAAACTAATAAATATGTAATAGTTGGGTTCATACTGTCTGTAATGAAATAAAAGTCAATGTTAGAAAGACTGCATTTTATGTATTTGTACTTTCCATATCATAACTCCATTCCATAACATTTTATGATTAGGGATTGTAGCATCCAGACCTTTATTTGATTATATTCAGCAGATTCTTCTAATAAAAGCAACAAATGTGCTTGAAATAAACCAAACTATACATTTTCAGGCTGACTCATTAACCAGTAATTACCAATCTCACAAGTTTCTGCAGACCTCTTCATCCTCTAATTAAATTTCCAATTTAACTACTATCGCTTTTGAAGACTGAAGGCACACACCCAGCATTTAATTGATAGCTTACGTCATCCCAGTCTAATACAACATAATGTAAAAAATATTTCATGATTTTATGTTTATAAGGTTAACAGGTACAAATACAAATAGGTAACAGGATCAAAAAAGCACACAAGCTATCTAACAGTCTCAAGGCTTTGTGATATAGCATCATTTGATCTGCAGATTTGATTGACTCATACAGGTATACTCTCACTGTTTAAATTATTTCAAAGATCAGAAACACTTTAAACAGATGTGTGGGAGTATTACTATCTAGCAACTACGCAGAAAGTAATGAATATCAATAACAGTGCCTTGCAAAAGCACCCAGAGTAAACCCATATGGACATAGGGAGTAACATTACTACTCCACCTGGGATTGAACCCAGGACTTTCTCATTGAGGCAACAGTGCTACCCACAGAGACACCCTCAACTGAATACAGTATTCATAACCCTTGAACCTTTCCACATTTTTTCTCTGTGAACTTTCTCCCGCTACGCTAGGTGCCTTTGGGCATTGGTGTGAGCCTAACATTCAGCTATTACCCTCAGTCAAACTGCCAGTGTGAACCCTGACCAGTTTTAGCCCAATCCGAGTAGACAAAGTCACAAAAGGTGCTTCCCTGCAATTTCAAGATGTCCTCATCTTTTTCCATGTCCCTGTTTAAGCTTACAGTCTCTGCCACCATTGGATGAAACCCTATTGCCCCCATCAAATAAATCAACAATTCCTGTCCACAAGGTGCATCACCTGCAGTACCTCATCAATTGGGAGAGAAGTGGCCGAAAAGTGTGCTGCTGGGTCCTGGTGTGCCACGTCTTAAACCCTGGATTGTTGATGCTGATCCAGGCCTTTCAAGACAAACACACAGATTGTCTTGCTCCTAGGCCAAATGTTCATCCTTGGAGGAGGTTTGCTCATCCTCATAGAGACCTCCATGCATGTCGAACACTGTGGACTCCTTTGGGGGGGTAATATATCATGCCTACATTTCCCAGCACCCTGCACTCCCGCCTCAGCATTCACTCTCTCGTTCCTATTCACCCATCTACTGATTACACACAGTGGCATCAATTTAGCTCATCACTTACCAGCACCACACTCCTTTTACTTCAGTATGAAGTTTCATCAGCCCTGCACACTGCATGACCCTGTTACTAAGCGTCCTTCTTCTTGTTTTTCCCTGAATCTGCTCTCTGTCTCACGCCTTTGCACACTCCTACCTGGTAGGACTCAACTTCCGATACTGAACACTAAACTGTCTCTTCTTGACCACTACCTTTGATCTGCTTTCTCTGTGTTTTTGCCATGATTGTGTATTAATAAAGCTTGATTTGAATCAACTTTCTTAATCCCTCTCCAGTTTGTCAAGCAAAGAATGCATCAGAAAGAATGCATCGTCACTGACACAATAGAAAACTTGTAACACATTGTCACATGGCTTACACATTATGCCTTTATTCTCAGTGGAAAATTTTGGGAAGTGGGTAGATTATAGGAAAGGAAACACAGATTGGTCAGGCAGTACTGCATTTCCAAGTTCTTCCATTTGCGTTTGTTTGTCGACATTATGTAATCAATTGAGATTTACAAAAGTTTTTTTTTTACATTTGTGAACTGATGTAGAATTGACAACGTCAGCACAGTAATGCATTTAAGAATCAATGTCCCATTATAATGTGTCATTCTGACTCTAAAAACTATGCATACATACCAAAACAAATAAAAAAGACACCAAAACATGATCACCATGCAATCCAGGTAACCACTTAAATTAATAGATAACATTTTCCGTGTCAGGTGCTTAACATTAAAAGGGAAACCTGTCAGAAAACTATACAATGATAATACAACACATTGGAGTTAAAAAAGTTTTTTTTTTTTTTATATTTAATCACTTTATTGTTTACACGGTTTTCTTTTGTGACATCAGATATATTTGTACTGTATGAAACTGGAAAGGATCCTATCAGGAAAGGGAATTAGAAAATGCAATCAAAGAAGGAATATCATCCAGAATGAGAATAACAGGAAAGATTTGTCTCACCATAAAAATACTGCAAGCTTTCTAAATTATGTTTGGGGAATTCCAATAACCTCTGATTTAATATACTGAGAAACAATAAAAAACTTTAAGTAATATGTGAGGATGAAAATTGACTGGCTGGGATGTTGACATGACTTCCTTGCTGATAAGTTCAGTATAAACACAGGTTTAAAAATAAACCCTGTCTACATTTTATTATAATTGGTTTACTGTTCTGTATTAAAATTAACATTTACACTAGTCTGACTCACAGCTTGTGTAAACATTAACATGTGGATTGATTGTGTAATACCAGCTACAAAAAACATGCTATCATTATGATGATATATTTAGATAGTCTTAACCTTCTTGGGACAAGACTCACTTCATTCATAGTTATTGTCTCCAGCTAACTTCTGCTAGGCTGAGGTCCCTAATGAGGTGCCGCCACTACCACGACAGAGGATACTGCTGTGATATTGATCACTACTTGCCTCATCTGCTGCTTCATCGTCTGCTGATAGTCAACAGATATGATTACTACCAATCCTCCCATCAGTTATGTGTCTGCACATTTCAAAAATACATAGCTTATCCATCATGCCAGTTTTACATGAAAGTGTGTACAAGAATAACCTCAATCATCAGACTCAGCAACACACTGCTCCACTATTTCCCGGAGATTAGGGTTCTCCATAGCCGCTGCTACTCGCTCCTTATCATTGATCTGTTTGTTTACTGCATGACAAAACAGAATGCATTAGTTAATTACACATTGAAATCGCAAGTTTCAGTTAACGTTTCACTGTGACAGAGAAGCAATGACGATGAGCAATGACTTGCACAATTGCTTAAAATTAATCTCCTTTTGTGTAGTATCACATATTTTATACGTACTGTCTTCCTCAGTTGAATGTGTTCCCTCTGTAATGTAAATTTCAAGCTGTGAACACAAAGACAAAAAAAAACTACTGCAAATCTGTAATGAATGAGAGACTGGACAATATATCAATAATAAAGACAATTCATAAAGAAATTACACTGGTTCTCATCTCCCTTTCCTCATTACAAAATCTTAACATCAGCAACATAGTACACTATTTAAATGCATTGACTTTTCAGTTAGAGCACTAATGGCACTGAAGATTACCACAAGATTTTCCTCGGGGACAATTAACTTTATTTTTCCAAATAAAGGAGGTGACTCAATCCTAGTGATTTTTTTGTTTTATTTAAACGTCTTATTCCCAAATCAGCCCTTACCTTGTGTTTAAATGGAAGACAACGCTGTAGTTTCACTTGTAAGCAGAGACCTATAACAAAAAACTTTAATCAAAACAATTTCTTGTCTTCATGTATCAAATAAGTATAGTCAGTGTATTTGTAAATATATATCTCATTTACTGTATTATATTGACCAAACAGCCACCAAATACAAATATATATAACAAAGATCTAAATCCAATAAATAGTAATGTAAAATATTTATCGTGGTATTT
>JAVSBU010012666.1:0-14979 GCA_033118015.1 Loricariichthys derbyi | reverse complement strand
CAATCATGGGAGAAGAGCCTTGGTGAGAGAGGTAAAGAAGAACCCAAAGATCACTGTGGCTGAGCTCCAGAGATGCAATATAGAGATGGGAGAAAGTTCCACAAAGTCAACTATCACTGCAGCCCTGCACCAGTCGGGGCCTTTTCAGTGCAAAACGTATGAAAGCCCGCATAGAGTTTGCCAAAAAAAAACAAAAAAACATGAAGGACTCCAAGACTATGAGAAAGAAGATTCTCTGGTCTGATGAGACGTAGATTGAACTTTTTGGTGTTAATTCTAAGTGGTATGTGTGGAGAAAACCAGGCACTGCTCATCGACCTGCCCAATACAATCCCAACAGTGAAACATGGTGGTGGCAGCATCATGCTATTGGGGTGTTTTTCAGCTGCAGGGACAGAACGACTGATGGAAACTGAAGGAAAGATGAATGCAGCCAAGTATAGAGATATCCTGGAAGAAAATCTCTTCCAGAGTGCTCAGGACCTCAGACTGGGCCAAAGGTTCACCTTCCAACAAAACAATAACCCTAAGCACACAGCTAAAATAACAAAGGAGTGGCTTTGGAACAACTATGGGACCATTAACTGGCCCAGCCAGAGCCCTGATCTAAACCCAATTGAGCATCTCTGGAGAGACCTGAAAATGGCTGTCCATCAACGTTCACCATCCAACCTGACGGAATTGGAGAGGATCTGCAAGGAAGAATGGCAGAGGATCCCCAAATCCAGGTGTGAAAAACTTGTTCCATCATTCCCAAGAAGACTCATGGCTGTACTAGCTCAGAGGGGAGCTTCTACAGTCCACAATACTGAGGAAAGGGTCTGAATACTTATGACCATGTGATATTTTAATTTTTCCTTTTTAATAAATTTGCAAAAAATTCTATATGTCTGTTGTTTTATCTGTCAAGATGGGGTGCTGAGTGTACATTAATGAGAAAAAATGAACTTTTTTAATTTTAGCAAATGGCTTCTATGAAACAAAGATTGAAAAATTTAAAGGGGTCTGAATATGTTTCGTACCCACTGTACATTGGAAATTTATTACACACTAGAAACCCTCAAACCGTATTGGCAACAATGTAAATCAGATGATTATTGGCATTAAAGATGTGCATTTAATGTCCATGTGATGTAGGATTCTGAATTTCCTATGCCTATAAAACATTATCTCAAAATTTTGTACATCTGGTGAGATCTCAGTAATGCTCCAATGAAGAATGTTCCAATACCATATATTTATTTAGGTGATTTTTAATAAGTTAACTTGATGACTGTTACCATGTGAGCTCCCATAGCAGTGTGGACATTGTATGAATCGCTGTATTGTTTAACTTCCCTTAACTTAATCACAACTCTTTATTTTTTCAGATTTAACAGCATTTATGATTGCCAGCGGTTGTGTCAATTGTGTAGTTGTCATTTCTGTTGGAAAAAAGGGTTGCCATGAGACAGTTGTAAATATTTTTATGCAGTGTTACCTCATGACAGGTAACCAAAGCCACAGTCAGCATCAACCATAATTAAAACCTTTTTGAACCATCTTACTATACTTTACAACTACAGCATAAAGGAAGTCATTTCTGATTTGTGTTTACAATATTCCTCCAGTAGTGTAATACTGTTTTACATAGGATTCAATCTCCAATAAATCTATGTTCTGTAGATAAAAAAATTAATTTAAAAACCAAAGTTGTTGATATATTTATGCCTTCTGTAACATGGCTGACGAATAGGCAGACGTGCGTGAATGTAAAATAAACAAAACTTTAATGAGAACACAAAGCAGTTTAGCGCAAAGAACCAACAAACAAATGACCCCAGGAGCTGGACACCCTACTAGCAGGCTCTGTCCCGGTTGGCCTCCCGCGTGGCCTCCCTCTAGGGCGGGGGTGCCGGCTTCTCTGTATGCCGGCTGTGGAAGTCAGCTATGAGGCCAGGGTCCAGAATGTCCTTAGGCAGAACCCATTGGCACTCTTCAGGTCCATAGCCTTCCCAGTCTATAAGTTACTGTAGGAGTCCTCCTCTCCGTCTCGAGTCCAGCACCTGAAGGACAGCGTAGACCGAGGTCCCATCCACCACCAGGACGGCTGGAGGGGCAATCTCGGGTGAGGCCTTGTGTAGTGGACCTGGAATGACAAGTTTGAGGAAGGATACATGAAATGAGTTAGACACTCTACACTGAGAAAGGAGATCCAACTTGTATATTACTTTGTTTATTTTCTTTATTACCTTGAATGGTCCAGTGTACTTGGCATTCAAATTTGTGCTTACCCTCCCCAAACCTGAAGTCCTTGGTGGATAGCCAGACCCTGTCTCCTGGCTTGTAGGAGGGTTTGTCAGCCCTATGGCGATCGGCCTGTATTTTCTGCCGCCTGATGGCTTCCTCAACTCTAATATGAGTTGCCTCCCATACCTGTTTGCTCCTGTTCATCCGCTCGTCCACAGCCAGAACATCGGTCACCACCCCTATCCACAGTGCGAAAGGCGGCTGGTAACCTAGAACACACTGAAACGGAGTAATGCCTGTGGAAGCATTAGTGAGTGAGTTCTGAGCCATCTCTGCCCATATCATGTACTTAGACCAATCCTGTTGGTTCTCATGACAAAAAATTCTAAGGAATTTCCCAAGTTCTTGAATGGCTCTCTCGCACTGGCCAATAGATTGGGGGTGGTAACCGGATGCTAGACTGATCGTAACTCTGAGATGCTCGAAAAAACCTGACCACACTCTAGAAGTGAACTGTGGGGCCCTGTCAGACAGGATATCCTCAGGAATACCAAAAATACAAAACACATGTTCAAATATGGCTTTAGCAGTCTCCCAAGCTGTGGGAAGGCTTTGAAAGGGATAAATTTAATTGCCTTAGAAAAATGGTCAATAATGTAAGAACAGTGGTGTATCTGTCTGACAGGAGCAGATCTGTGACAAAGTCTACGGCTATATGTGACCATGGATGAACGGGTATTGGAAGAGATAAGAGTTTGCCGGTAGAGTCTTGGGTGTCTTGCACATACTGTACAGGATGCTACAAAATTGTGAATGTCCCGGTTCATCAACTCCCACCAATACCTGTTACTGATCAATTGTTGGGTGCGAGTCTCCCCGGGATATCCTGACGCGAGCGACGAGTGTGCCCATGTAATGAGTGCCATGCGATGCGGTGTTTTCACATACATTTTATCTACGGGACATTGTCTGGGTGCAGGATTGTCCCTTCAGGCTTGCTTGGTGGCAACGTCCAATTCCCACGGAATGGTACTGTAACGGCCGATGGTTAAATGGAGACGCACGCTGAGTAAAAGGATCCAAATAGGGGTTTATTATGAAAACAAGGTCGATAATCCAGTCCAGGGTTGGTACACGAGAAATATCAATAAAGACAGCAAACAGAACCAGAGGGAAATCCAAACACGTCAACTCAGAAAACACAGCAAGAAGTCGGAACCGGATATACAATAGACACAGTAGAAATAATGCTCGATACGCAACACGGGTTGGCAATACTTCGCACTGGGCGAATGCGATAGAGTTCCTTATAACAAGTCTTGATAATGAGACACAGCTGCTACGAGTTAGTACTCGGGTGATAGGGGGCGTGTGGGAACCGGTTCCTCATCTGCTGAATTCCGGGAAATGGAGTCCGAATACTTGGCGGGCGTGACAGGTACATACTTTTACTGAGGGAGGCAGAATGTTTTCAGGTGTATCTGAGGTGCCAGGATTCTCCGCCTTGGGGTACCTTCTGGAAAAAATATCTATTTTTATGTTTTTCGATCCAGGTCTGTAAGTAATACTGAAATTGAATCGCGCAAAGAATAGTGCCCATTTAGCCTGTCGTGGGTTGAGTCGCTTAGCTTTTCTAAGATATTCAAGGTTCTTGTGGTCTGTAAGCACCAGAAATGGATGGTTAGCACCCTCCAACCAGTGGCGCCACTCCTCTAGGGTTAATTTAACCGCCAGGAGTTCTCGATCCCCTATACCGTAGTTTATCTCCACTGGAGATAACTTGCAAGAGTAGAATGCAATAGGGTGAAACTTTTGTGGTGTGCCTTGTCTTTGTGATAGCACCGCATCTACCCCAATTTCGGAGGCATCGATCTCTACAACGAAGGGAAGTTCAGGGTCCGGGTGCTTTAGTATGGGGGCATTGGTAAATGCCCTCTTGAGAGCCTTAAAGGTGTCCTCAGCCTGGGGCATCCACCAGAGCCTCCTGGGTGAACCCTGCAAGAGAGCAGTGAGAGCAGCTGCCACCATACTGTAATTTCGGATGAAGCATCTGTAGAAATTAGCAAACCCCAAGAACCTCTGCAGTTCCTTGACAGTACTGGGTACTGTCCAGTTCACCACTGCCTCCACCTTCTGGTCGTCCATCATGATCCCATTGGTGCTTATAATGTAACCTAAAAAGGCCACAGACTGGAGATGAAATTCACATTTCTCACCTTTAATAAAGAGGCTGTTCTCCAACAGCCTCTTCAATACTTGATGTACTTAACGGACATGCGTCTCTAGGTCTGGAGAGTAAACTAGAATGTCATCAATGTAAGCTATGACAAATCTGCCAATCATATCATGAACATCATTAATAAATGCTTGGAACACCGAGGGAGCGATAGAGAGGCCGAAGGGCATTACCTGGTACTCATAGTGGCCCTTGGTAGTGACAAAGGCAGTCTTCCATTTTTTCCCCTTCTTTATCTTGATCAGATTATAGGCACTTCGAAGGTCCAATTTAGTGAAGTACTTATTTCCCTTCAACTGCTCTAGGGCTGCAGGAACAAGAGGCAAAGGATACGGGTACTCCCTCGTGATTTCATTAAGCCCTTCATAATCAATGAAGGGCGAAGGCCCCTGTCCTTCTTCATGAAGAAAAACCCCAAAGCTACTGGTGAGGTTGAATGCTGAATAAAGCCCTGTTGTAGGGCTTCATCGATATACTCCATGACTTTTTCCTTCTCTTGCGTAAGGGGGTAGATGAGGTCTATGGCGCAATCATACTGGGGAGGAAACTGGGTAGCCCTCTTCTTACTAAAGACCTCCCAGAAATCATGATACTCAGGGGGAATGACCAACTCGGTGGTCGGTTTTGGACTCTCCACAGAAGTGGACTGTAAATGCATCACAGGTTGTGCAACACAGTTCTTATAGCAGGTCTCAAACCATTCTTGGATCTCCTGATCCATCCAGGAAATTTGTGGGTTGTGTTGCGCCAACCAGGGGAGCCCTAGGATGATAGGGTACTCCGAATGGGTTAGCATGAATAGACAAATAAATTCCGAGTGGCAGGCACTGGCGTCGGGTTTCACGGGGGCTGTGATGTGGGTGACTCTACCTGGCCCCACTGGTTCTCCATAGACCGCTGAAATCTCTAATCCCTTTTGAAGGGGCTCTGTGAGTAATTTGTGCTGCTCCACAATTCTCCGGTGAATGATCTTTCCCTCTACTTCGGAGTGGATGAGCGCTGAAAATACAGAAGAAACAGGTGGGCAGTATATTCTTACAGGCAACCTGAATGAGTTTTTAACCAACCCCTGAGTGGGAACACTTACCACATTAGCGCGTGAAGAGTACTTCACACGCTTTCCAGGAGTCGGCGCCTTGCATGGGCTCTGGCAGGCCTGACATTCCTCAAGAAGGTGTCCGGAAGCCCCACAATAGTAGCACTGTCTGTCCAGACGTCTGGCTCTCTGTTCCTGAAATGACACGTCATGAGTCGCACTGCATGCGTTCAAGGGATTGCTTAGGCACTGACGTTGAGCTTAGAGGCCGGGGTCTTGCTGGAGTGGAACGACTATTGGGGCGTCGTCTGAGCAAATGATCGATTCGGATAGCCATTTCAATCAGTTCATCGAGGGAAGGATCATCATCTCTGCAGGCTAACTCGGTTACCACCTCATGACATAGTCCATTTTGGAACGCAACTAGTGGCACCGGCTCATTCCAGCCACTACCAGCGGCTAGAGTGCAGAACTAAGGCATACGACGCCATGGATTGTGCGCCCTCACGTAATCGAGCTAGCAGTTCACCCGCACTTCTGCCTTCACACGGGTGGTCTTAAACATCTCAATAAACTTGTGGTAAGTCGTAGTTCCTAGACTGTCCCAAGCAGAGGTGGCCTTTTCTAGTACCTTATCAGTCAGCCGTGACACCAGAAACAAAACCTTGGCTTGGTCAGAGCTAGCCGGTGAATTCTAAAAAAAAAGTTCACATTGTAGCAAGAAACTTTTGCAGGTCTCTGGGTTGCCATTGTACTTCTCAGGCTTACTCACAGGAAAGAAGGTAACAATCAGCTCTCCTGAACCCTGACCAATAAGTGTCTGGTTGGGTTTTATAGTAAGAGATCGCAGATCAGTGGTAAGCTCTTTAACACTGGTAACGAGTTGAGCGAGTTGTTGTTGCTTGATACCAGCCACTGACTGAGAGTCTTGGGATATGGCTTGCCTATGCTGGCCAAGCATTTGCCCTTGGGTTTCTAGAGCCTGGCAACAGGCTGCTACATCCGCCGTCTGATTGTATGGCGAAGCATTCTGTAACATGTCTGACGAATAGGCAGACGTGCGCGGATGTAAAATAAACAAAACTTTAATGAGAACACAAAGCAGCTTAGCGGAAACAACCAACAAACAAACCATAAGCCAGATATAAAAGAAGCAAAGTAACAAAACAACAGAGAAATGAGGGACTAGGCAGGATCGTAGTCAAAAGCATGCTAATGGTCAAACTGGCTCGGAGCAAACAGTAGACAGAGGGCAAGGCAAAATTGGAGTCGAGAAATGCAAAGCTGAAGTCAAAACCAGAAAATACTCACTTTATGAAAACGCTCTGTAAAGGCACGGGAATTCAGCGCAATACTTCACAAAGCTTGTCAGTGAGAACAGAGCTTAAATAACACGGGTAATTAGAATTCAGGTGAGAGTGCTCTGGTTCTCTCAGCTGATGTGCTGATCGGAGTCACACGGTCTGCTGTGGCATTCTGGGACTCGTAGGATTACTCCTTAATAAAGCAACAGATTTCACATTAAATCATAGTTGTGTTTTATTACTGTGTAATGTATTTAAAGGGCAAATTTAACACAACTATCTTTTCACCATTGAATCCTAATAACATCAATATCAAATATCTGTCGACAAAGTGAAATTTAAATTCATGGATTTTTAGAAAAAAATGAATTTTGACCAGCTCTGCTCTGAAATGGAAATGCAGATTTCACACTCGGCTACTTTTGGAGAATCGCCTATGATGACGTCGACTTAAAGATTCATCCGCCATTATAGAGAGCTAGTGTGATTCATTGTAGTGTAAACAATAAGAAATGCCGAACTTTTGTGTAGTTGGAGATTGCACGAATGTTGCCAACACAAGATTTAAATATATTTTCCTCGTATAAATGTACAAAACAATTAAAATGGACTACTATGGTTCATTTCTACAGCTAGAACAGTCAATAGAAAAGTAATAGAAAAGTAAAATAGAAAAGAAAATGTACGTCTAGTCCTGATTCGGCCACTAACAAAAAAAATCGCTTAAATCGCTTAAATAATTGCTCAAAAAATCCCTCCAGCTGGTCTCCATTTTGAGAGTGACTCTGATTCTACTCTGATTTGACTCTGAAGGCTTCGGATTCACCGTGATGACGTCACACACACACTCACTTCAGTTTTGAAAATCTGTATTTGGGAAAGCCCTGAGAATGGTCCACAAAATTCCATTTTTTAACAATTATAAGGTACACTAATCTCCATACGACTGCATGAAATTATTATTTGTTATATAAAGAACCAGAAACGACCATTAGATAATATTCATCAAAACACGTTAAATTTGCTCTTTAAGCATTTTAAAACTCGGCTTACAAAAGTAGCACTAATTGTCCCTTGAGAATTTTTTTCCTGCTCTACCCATCTCTGGACATCAACTACATTACAAATCACATACCAAGTTATTGCATATGATGCCAAAACAGTGACAACATTATTGGTGTTGGTGTTATAGATTATTAGTTTGACTGGTTTCATTAGTGCTTGTGTTACTAAATTAACTACCATTGTTGCAAGAAGGTGGCACAGTGGTATAGTTGTTAGCACTGCAGCCTCACAGCTCTGAAATCCCTGGTTCGAGCCTAACCCTGGGCTGCACTTGTGAGGAGTTTGCATATTCTTCCCGTGTCCATGTGGGTTTCCTCCTGGTATTCTGGGTTTTCCCCACATTCCAATGACATGTAGGTTAGGTTAATTGGTGTTTCCAAAGTGCCCCTAGTGTGTGAGTGAATGTATAAGATGGATTGGCACCCTGCATAGGGTTGTTCCAGCCTTGTGCCCTGTGTTGCTCTCCTGTGAACCTGACCAGGAGAAGTGGATAAGATAATGAATGACTGTTGCAAGAAGGATAATACTGAGATACTGAGCATAATGCTGGTTCATAATTAATTTCTGTATGTAACCTAAACAAATTTTGCTGTAGTTACCATTAGATTAGATGATATATAATCCTATATAATCATATAAATTGCCTGGCCAAAAAATAAGGTCATATTCTAATCTTTCATTGGACCACCTTTAGCTTTGATTATGGCACACATTCACTGTGGCACTGTTTCCACAAACTTATGCATTAATTTTTCCCCAAGATCTTGTATTGATAATGGGAGATTTGGACTACTGGACAAAGTCTTCTCCAGCACATCCCAAAGATTCTAAGGTCTGGTCTGGACTCTGTGGTGGCCAATCCATGTGTGAAAATGATGTCTCATGCTCCTCGAACCACTCTCTCACAGTTTGAGTCTGATGAATTGGCATTGTCATCTTGAAGTGCCATCAGGGTGTCACGTTTGGGTGATTTAACATAAAAAGACCCATACGAAGGACAGTGAAACCAATAAAAGCGCTTTATTATTATTAATAAACATATACAAACCAAAACCATACCAAACATAACTTACAGCCAAACCGGCTGACCCTCAGAGACAGGTGTGAACTGGGATGCACTGGAACACTGAACGCACGTTCCGTCAACAGGCCACTCTGGGGAAGCCCAGGGGAACCCCAGGCAGGAGAACACCGCTCGACAGTGGACTGGCACCACTGGAAACAACCCTCTTGTTGTTTTGGGGCGCCGGGAACCAGTCGACGCCACTGGCCACGTCCCGCGTGGACGTGCTCGGGAACCCGACCATTCATTCCCGCCAGCTGTCCGACCGGAGCCTGGTGCCTTCTGATCAATGGGGCACCTAGTATGTCCCTACACTATCTGATAGGCCTGACTTACCTCGGGGCTCCTTCCCGTACTCCACCTGTCCTCTACGAAGGACAGGTGGTACCTTCTTCCCTAGCGCTTGGAACTCAGGACCAGGACGTGCCTCGCCTACAGGACCTATCGAGTAAAACCAGACACAGAGATTAGTCTAAACCACAGTGCATCACCAGTTCCACCACAGCACGCCACTGCCTAGGGATCCAGAGTACGAGCGGTGCGCCGTCCCAACGTAACCGGTGCTATGCCAATCAATGCCACTCGAACTCTAGATCCTCTCCAGGCTCTTTATAATACTCGGAACAGCTGATCTTAATTAGGAGCGCGCTGCAGCACTGCACCGCTAGAGGGCAATAACCCCTCCTCCAGCGCCACGGGGACCATATGACACGAAGAATAGACCCTTGTCGTGACACAGGGAAGAAAAAAATCCATTGATGGAATAATCTGGTTGTTCAGTATATTAAATTAGTCAGAATTCTTTGGGCACATAACATTACTGAACTTACTGACCTGACCAACTACAGCAGCCCCAGATCATATGACTGCCCTACAGTGCATAATCACCAATGAGCATATATACATATTTCTCAGTTCCTTTTCAGTTACAAACAGAAAATTTATATGCAGCATTAAAAATCTGAACGATATCAAAACAATCAGCTTCTATAGGCTACATGGCTATATGGCAAGTATTTAGCAGAAGCTATCCATACACTTGAGCAGTCTAAAGAAGCTTAATCTGGAATGGCCTTTTTGGCAGGTTTTTTTGCCAAGAAACTACTTTTTCTGAAGGGAAAAGGGAAAAGTTCACAAAGATCTAAATGAAGATCAGTGGAAAAGAGCATAATGTAGTGACGTATCCAAGTTTGCAATTTTTGAACTACCTGAACTTGCCATGACTGAGTACAAATAGCACATGCAAAAGCTCGTTTACATGTAGTTTTCCGCACCTTTTTACATGTAGTGTCTTTTATACAATTAGTCTTTGTAAATCAGGACACCCAAGTAAATGATTTCAGTATATCAGGGCCTCGGTATGCCTGTATCCGTAAGTTTGCCACCAAATCCTCTGACGTAGTCTCAGATGTTTTAGTAACTACAGTCTAAAAAGAGAATACAAAGACCAAAGAAGCAGCTGCTTTAGAAGAAAGGCTTAGCTTGAACCCCATCCTACCATTATAGGACTGCTTGCTTGATTTCAGATGTATTTCGTACAAGTAAGAATAAATAACACTAATTATAGCCAAACATTGATTTCTTTAATCTCTTCTTCTGAACTGTGCTCCCACAAACATTCAAACACAGAGACTCAATATCCCAGAGTAACCAGAGGCAGTTGGAATTGTATAGCAAAAGGAAGCAATAGACTTTTAGCACTGATCACAAAATGCTACAGCTGTTTTCTTATGCACAGCTGGAATTCTACCATGCATGACAAAGCTGGAGCCTCAATGAAAGGAAAGAAGGACCAAAGATGGATTACCATTTAAATCACAAAGAACACCAGTGAACCATCCCATATATTCCTAGAGCTAGCGTTTTATAATTACTTAACATAAAAAGGTTTTTTAAGCTGTCTGTAAAACTACAGAAACTACTTTTACAACTAATGCAGTGGTAGAAGTTTATTGTAGTAATAAATGCAATGTTAATACAGGTGTGTGCTGTTTAATGTCTGCATTGTATTCTGTGAAACAGAACACTGACCAAAATGGACACTGACCAGATATTATCACTCACACAGTATTGTAGTTTAAATACTTTGCAAATATTGTTTCATTTTAAGCAACAGTATTAATTCAAACAAAATATGAAAACATTTAGTACAGTACTGCACTGCCCAATACAGTAATTATTTGTATCTTTTGTAAAGTCTGAAACACTTTTTGGAATACCTCCAAGTTTATTTTCTGGTTTCAATACTGTGATTCTTTTTTCTGTCAGCAGGTGTCACAAGGGTTCACTCATACTAGTTTTCTGTCATTCGGACTTATATGTTATATAGTCCAGACTATTTCCTAATATAATTTTTAAGACCTCATATTAAACCAAACCTAAATGAATTAAAGCAAATTAAATTAATTGGATGTTCCGTGCATACCTGTATAAGGTTTTTTCTGTGGGCCTGTCTTGATGTAGTGCTTGAGGTACTTGATTATTAACTAGAAGATCCAGAGTCCTAGCACTGCCAGGCTGCCATTTGTTGGGCCTTTAAGCAAAGCCATTAACTCACAATTTCTTGGATTGGACCTTGTAAGATTGTATGAGTTGTTCTGGATAAGAGTATTTGCAATATGACTAAATGGATATTGACGTAATATGCTAAAAGTATAGGTGGTCCCCCATTTACGATGGAGATATGTTCCAACAAATCCATTGTACAGTGGTGGTTGAAAGTTTGTGAACCCTGTAAAAATGTCTATATTTCTGCATAAATATGATATAAAACATCATCAGATTTTCACAAGTCCTAAAAATGGATAAAGAAAACCTAGTTAAACAAATGAGACACAGATTTTATATTTGGTCGTTTCACTTTTGAGCAAAATTGAGCTGCATGACCAACCTTCTCTTGAGATTCAGTTCATGGATAGATGTCCTGACATTTTCCTTTAGAATTCTTTGATATAATTCAGAGCTCATTGTTCCATCAATGATGGCAAGCCATGCTGAACCAGATGCAGCAAAGTAGGCCCAAACTGTTATACTACCACCACCATGTTTCACAGATGGGATAACATTAACCTTATTATTAGCCATTTAGAGAGGCCTTCGGTTGCTTAAAGTTTCTCTGGGGTCCTTTGTGATCTTACCAACTATTACACGCCTTGCTCTTGGAGTGATCTTTGTTGGTTGACCACTCCTGGGGAGGCTAACAATGGTCTTAAATCTCTTCCATTTGTACAGAATCTGTCTGACTGTGGATTGTTGGAGTACAAACTCTTTAGAGATGGTTTTATAACCTTTCCCAGCCTCATGAGCATCAACATCTCTTTTTCTGAGGGCATCAGAAATCTCATTTGTTCATGCCATGATACAGTTCCACAAACATGTAATGAGCAGACTTAAATAAAACAGGGTGCCCACTCACACCTGATTGTCATCACATGGTTTGAAAACACCTGACTGTAATATGATTTGCAAATTAATTGCTAATCCTAGAGGTTCACATACTTTTGCCACTCAACAATATTGAATAATTTTACTGAATAAATAAATTACCATGTATAATATTTTTGTATCATTTGTTTAACTAGGTTCTCTTTATCTACTTTTAAGACTTGTGTGAAAATCTGATAATGTTTTAAGTCATATTTATGTAGAAATATAGAAAATTCTGAAGTGTTCACAAACTTTCAAGCATCACTGTACATTTTATTTTTTCTCTCCGAGCTCACATTCTGGTGCCTGGTGTATCCCATGTGCTGTGGTCTTTCTCCATCCTGGTCCCACAGAGGGAGGCTATTCTTTTTCCTTGCCACTATTGCCCAAGGCTTGCTCAATTTGGAAATGGCCAGCTATATTAGAAGATAATCAATAGTTGTAAAGCTGCTTTGAGACAATGCTCTATTGTAAAAAGTGCTATGAAATTAAATTTGACTTTGGAAAAGGGTATTATGGTGTGACAAAACCAATTTTAAAATTTTTGAGTAATACTAGATCATATTCCTTCATAAATAAATGAACAAGTATAATATTTTTTGTCTCATTTGTTTAACTGCGTTCTCTTTATCTACTTTTAGGATGTTTTAGATCATATTCATGCAAAAATACTAAAAATTCTAAAATTCTAAAGCTTTCACAAACTTTCAAGCATCACTCTATGTTGAATTTATCATAAATTGAAATTTTAATATATAATGTATTTAGATCAGAGCACAGCCTATGTTAAAAGTGGTTAAATCCAACTTTGACTGTGGCTTTTCCTCACTACATTTCCCTTCACTCAACTTCACTCAAGATTCAAGAGTTTTATTGTCATGTGCACAAAGTAAGACAGGCATTACAGTGTACAATGGAAATCTTTACTTTGCTAACCCTCTTTCCACAGATTACTTACATTTAAACAAGGTTATAATTTACAGTTAAAATAAATTAAATTATACAGTCTTGTATAGATTACTGCACTCCTGCCATGTCACTCATTACATCATGCAGAGCGACTGCTGGAGAACTTATATTGCTTAGTGTACATTGAACACAACCACATCTACAGTTGTGCAAAGTCATTCACATTCTTATTTTTGTAATAGAGTATTGAATATCTCATGTAATTTATTGAATAATATATTTAAAATGAACGACAAAATGAATATCACTCGACCACAAAGTTCCTCACTACAGTTCCCAGCCACATGACTGCCTAAAAGCGCGGTCGCATCCCAAATCGTGTCTCAAGCAAAATGTACTCTTAAATGCAATTAAATTAATTATATTAAACTACAGTTGGGCACAAACATTAACATATGAATTATTTTTATAAATATCTCATGTAATTTAGTGGATAATATAGCGAAAGTGAAAAAACCCCAAAATGATTATTGCACAACCACAGCTTTTCCTCACTACATTTCCTAGTCATGTGACTCCCTACATGTGCGGTATTGTCCCAAATCAACTCTAGAGAGCAGTGGAGCCTTAAACTTGATTAAGGCACTGATATTAAACCACAGTCAATCAAAAACATTAATATAAAGCTTATTTAGTAAATACCTTATGTCATTTAGTGAATAATGGAATGTTTATTATTACTATGTGTACTAATGCAACACAAATGTTGAAAGGCACCAGAAAAAAACAGAAAAAGAAGAAGAAGAAGTGTACTTGCCCAGGAAATTTTGAAATCGATCATTCAGAGTATAGTTTATGCTGAATGTGTGTTTATGCCAATCATAAAGTCAAAATATTGTAGGTCAGACCACCTTAAAATGGGGAGTATCTTTAATTTCATGATTTTCAGCTCGATTTTTTACTTGATTTCAAGGGGGCCCCCGAGGGCCTTGATCAGTGACTAAAGGCTACACTGGTTAGCCACTGGTATGTTGGAAATCATCAGTAATCAGACATGTAAAGCTCACTTACTATTAGTTGCCATGCCAGTTATTATAAACAGCCAATCTGAAAACATAATATAAACTCTAAGAGAAGAAGGTTAAATAAAAGATTGCACAGTGTGCACAATGATGGCATGAAGATTAATTGCAAGCATTTTGTCTTGTGCTCTGAGGTACAGTAGATAAATTCTGGTTCATGTTGTGTGATTAAGGCTTAAGGATCAATGGAAAAAGTGTTTAGAAAACTTCAAATTGGTTTCATAAGGGTTTTAGAATGATAATAAAAACCTTGCATTTATAGGAATGATGGATTAAATTCATTGTTTTTAAAAGAACATACTTCCTTTGTTTATTCATCCCTACATTTTCATCTGCTTAAACGAATCAGGGTTGTGAGAGCCAGGGTGGGAAGTAATCCTAGTCAGGGTTCCACACTCTGAGACTTTAGAGACACCAGCTGACCTACAACGTGTCTTTGCATCACCCAGAAAATGTCAATTGACACAGCCACTCATATAATAGAGTATAACCTAACTATCTGTGCTCCTACATTTTACTGTTATAACATACAGGCTATTTTATCCCTAACCTGACCCCTCCACTGTCAGTTGGTAATGGCTAGAAGAAAAAAGCTGAGGTTGGATACAATGTACAGTTTAAGGTAATTA
>JAVSBU010012561.1:0-14980 GCA_033118015.1 Loricariichthys derbyi | reverse complement strand
ACACACACACACACACACACATATATATACACACATACATACACACACACAAATAAGCGGTATCTTTTTATTGTTATTTATGATGAAGTTGGCTATCAGTTATTACAAATAAGTTTAGATTTGAAAATTCTTGTTTTTTTTCCTCCCAATGTCCCCATCATATGACGAAGAGCAAATAATGAGTCAGAAGCATTAGATGTACCTAATAAAGTGATATGTTAAGTGTACATAAGGTCATTAAACAAATCCAGAGAGCCCTTAGTATGCTGCAGTAATGTACTAGAACTCGAAGCATTTTCTTGCTGGTTCCAGGTAGTTTGAAGGTATTAGTAGCTAAGCAAACTGTCACTCACCCATAAACGAGCAGGTTTTTCTCCACTCTGAAGCACTCGCTGCGTGGGTAACCCTGAGCCCTGTCCTGAGGTCGCCGTGGTTTCTGAACCGGTTTATCCTCAGAATCGCTCTCCAACTCTGAATATTCCAGCAACTCGTCCTCCTTCATCGAGCTGTAGTGGCGAGTCTGCTTCCTAACTCGAGGTGTGTCAATAACCAAGGTGTTCTGAAGAAAAAGGGTTTACGAGATGAACGTTCACAGAGTGAATAAGCCTATATAATCGTACAGGGTACACACATGCAACTAAGGGATAAGGGCCTTGCTCAAAGGCCAGACAACACCCGCTCAGGGCTCGAACCCTTAACCATCTGGTTCATAATCAGAGATTTTAATTGCTGCACCCCAGCAATTAACTACAGTGCTTTTAAAGACACTGTAACCATGAGAGACGATTATTAAATAAAACAGAACACTAGTGCCTGACTAACAAAAGGAACAGTGTTACTATAACCCTGCTTAATTATTGTTATTCCATTAAGAATTAAACAGTCGAACTAAGAAAGATGAAGTAATTAAGCATGAATGAAGCACACACTGAATTGCAAACAGTAGAACAATTCACAGTCTGAGGATCATTTTCACTGAGCAGCATGCACTTTTAGCTCAAGGGCACAAGCAGAAAACAATATTCTGATAAATCACTCCGATTTCCTTCAGCGCTCCACTTTTCCCTTCGGAGACACTAATTCTCCCCTAGTGAAGAGAACACGAGTAATTACAGGACAAAAAAAAGCCTCCCATGGCTGAGTTTAAGCAATTTTGTCTTTGGACAATTACGACTACATTCCACGCGCTGGTAGCCTGGGGGAAATAAGCCTTGTTAATTACGCTCAGATCGAATATTTATGAGAAGTGACACCACGGAGTGGAGGGGTGTAGCATGCCCCCTCACCCCCCTCACCACCCCATTCCATCATCAGCCCTCAGCAGCGCTTGTGATCACGACACCCGTCAAAATCTGTCAACGTGTCACTCAGGCCTTCACATAACTGGCCTCAATATTCCATTTTTATTAAGTGCAGAATGTTTTGACATGGACCTTTAAAGTACACACTAATCCTGTCCCTGTCTGTATGAACACGACTGTGTGTTTTGCGCTGCTTACTATGTAAGGCTGTTAAAACTGTAAACAGCAGCGTCTCAGCACCTCCTGGTTTCACTTTTTATTGTTAAACTAACAGGAATACAAACCAAATAGCTTTGAATAAATTATAAAGTAGTGACTGACTTGTTGCTTCATTTAGGCTGAACGCTGGATATTAAGACTTGGTATTAACTACATTTCCTATAAACAACTCGTAAACTTACCCTGCCATTAATGGCATCAAGGTCCAGCTCTGCCTTCTTTGCCCACTTCTGCCAGAAATCTGGATCCTCCAGGGAAATATCAGTCCTGTTTCCAGAGGAAACAAAACTTGCCTGGTAGACAGGAGAAAAACAGTTCATACCGTTTTTGATCATTTTGTGTGAAATACGTTTGGTCAGATTAGTCATTTATTTGACCCTACAGAAATATTTTCCATTCTAAAGCATTGTCTACTTTATACAAAGTAGACAAACGTGTTTCCTTGTTGTTGTTCTAATGAATGGCCCCACCCTCACAAGGTTCTCTCAGTATCTCTGTTTTTAGGCATTTGGTCATCAGTTTGAGCTGTAAAATGCAAGTCTCTGCATTTCCTCCACTATTACTGAACATCAGGCTTGTGACCACCGATGCCAATTGATTGCATTTTTCAGCTGATAAATTGGTCTAACTATATAATACTATAATCATAATATAAATAATCTATTAAATAACCAAAAAAAAAAGAAAAAAAAAGAAAAAAAGTGTGGTGCTCTGGACAATGAAAAATACCATATTTTCACAACTATAAGGCGCACCAGATTATAAGGAGCATTCAGAGAAACAAAACAGTCAAATAATTCAAACTTTATTCAACTCATTCACATTAACTCTAAACATTGTTCAGTTGTAAGATAAATTTAAAAAGAAAAATACTCGCTTTTTCAGTTCATTCTCCTCCATAAATCCATCATCCTCAGTGTCTGATGTAAACAGTGGAGCGATTTCAGCAAGCATGTCCAAATCTTTCTGATTATTATAAGAGTTTCATTGCTATTACTTATTTGTTCAGTGACGATTCAATCCTTTGTGAAAGTTTGAATAGAGACTGTAGAGAAGCTTCTACCTGCTGTTCTCTATTCAATAACATCCTCTAACTGGCCATCGCGTTTGGTTCTCTCTGAAACTCTTCTCTGTTTAATCTTGGTGTTTGGCACAAATCATCTTGCTTTCTCCACTTCCACACCATTGATTAATTAATGTTGAAATTTCTCACAGCTGCTCTATTTCCATGTTCTATTATGTACCTTATAGCCTTGTGTTTGAAATCCACTTCATAAGCATGTCTCTTAACGGGTGCCATTTTGAGTTCATAAACACCCTGGCTATGGTTACCATAATGCTCCTAAAACAAGCACTTCAGCTTTGTTGCTTACCAAAGATATTCTAAAACATTTTTACAGATTTGTCAGCACCTTGTACCACAAAACTGGTCAGTAAGCACAACCAGAATCCATACATAAGGCACCGGATTATAAGGTGCAATGACGATTTTTGATCAAATTTAAGGATTTTAAGTGCGCCTTATAGTCGTGAAAATACGGTAATTTGGATGCCATTACAATGCATACCACTGACCTAAACATTGTTGCAGACCAAGTGCACCCCTTCGAGTAATGGCACTTAAGGACTGGCAGAATTGTTCAGGAATGCTTTAAGGAATATGAAAGAGGTCAAGGTGTTGCCCTGGTCCTTAAATTTGGATCTCAAGTAGATCAATCATCTGTGAGACACTGACAAAAGTCCAATCCATGGAGGTGTCACCTCTCAGCTTACAGGATCTAGTGCTAAGGTTTTGGTTCCACAGAACACGTTCAGGTCTGGTGAGGTCCGTGCCTTGATGATCCAGAGTGCTGACTACACCATGTTAGGTATACGGTGTGTAGCATGAAGGGAGAAGTGATTAAGGGACTATTTTGGAAACAGCCCTTTATGGGTTCCTCATTGAGTTGAGAAGCAAAAACCTTAATATAATTCCAGTCAGACCTAATTAAATATCTGGTTGATCTAAAATATTACTCAAAATCAATACATACGCTGCAGGTTTATGGTCTGTTTTGCACTATGAAACTTTGTACAAACCCACAAAGTGCATTTCCTGAAGAAGAAGCAGGATGTTACACTATCACATAGAAAACATTTCTCAATACAAAGGAAACCGTGTGTAAGATGAGTCCAGGTTCACTGTAAGGCCCTCATACCTTGGCAAAGGTGGATCCCTTGCCCTCGGACTCGATGGTGATGGTCTGTGTACGCCTCAGCAAGATCTGATCGATGTCCTCCTCACAGAACTTTGAACCCTCGTCCTCCTCGTCCATAAGTGCTCCGTACGCCCCTTTACGTAGCAGATCCTCAATCTCCTTCTTGGAGAGCTGCTGAACCTAAAAACAAGTTTCACATAAAATTAGACTAAACCCAGCAATGATGCCAATTTTAGTCCAAAAAATCACCATCCTTCAATTTAAAAGTATATAAAACAACAACTTTCCTTTACTGTTTAAAGCTACATTTGTCCAAACTGTTCCATAATAAATCGACCACAGACTGAGTCAGACAAGTCAAAATAAAAATTCATTGTTTTTACACTCACGCGTCTCATTACAATTAAAAGCACTTGTTTTTTGTTTAATTGTCAATTTGGGAATTTAAAAAATAAATAAAACGCCCCTCAAAAGCCAGTTAGTAATTGTGAAGAAATAGGTAATGAATCTGGGTGAAAAATGAGGGCGTTTTACCCTGAACCCTGGATCTCCTTCCTCCGTCACCACTTTCACATCCATTGTCTACACCTACTCTTAACCAGTGGCCTAGTTTGTCATTTTTACTGCTTCTACAAATCAACATTAACACGGCTGCTTTATTAAAAACCCCAACGGCTGCACTTTCAGACCTCATTTTGCACTCTATAATAAAAATGGTAACTGGTTATAGTGCCCATGAATGCAATATTTAGCAGACAATATCCTTCCAGCACAATCTACATAAACAAAATCCACCCATTTTTAAGGCCCTTCATATCCTGCACCTGATAAAGCGCACTTATATTTGGTCATTTATGACGTGGTTGATAGTCTTAGCCAAGGACCCAGAAGTGGCATCTTGGCAGAGGTTGGTTTTTAACCCTGGACCTTCTTAACCACTAGGAACCACTGTCCCACCAATGATCAAGCTACTATGGGTTAAAGGCAATGCTCAAAAACCCAACAGCAACAGCTCAGCAGGGCTGGGACTTGAACCCTGAACCTTCTGAATCAAAGTCCTGAACTTTGTGAATACAAGACTCAAATTGACAGGGCACACAGGTTACTGCAGTCAGAGGCTAGATAAATTGTGCCATCTGAACAGCCATTTTAATAGCTCGTCAAAGCTAAAGTTTACTTTTAAAGCCCATTTTAGCTACAAGCCCAGCAGTGCTGATGTACGACAGAAAGCGTGGGTAATTAATGAACCATCTGGAACAGGTGTCAGTTTTGGGTCATCTAGATAAATCAGAGGCAGATCTGAGAAGTGTTGAACTGCAGCTTCTCGTTTACTCAATAGGAATGAATGAACAGGAACTCTAATAAAAATCAATCAGTTTCATTCACTGATTCACACAATCCTCTGAAATGGAGAATGAACAGAGTAAAGCGAGTCCTTACCCCATTAGCAGCGTTCTCTCGCCCGCTCATGGACTGCAGCACGGCCTTGTCGAGCCCAAGTTTCAGACTGGCCTTGTCGAACATCTCTCTCTCGTAAGAGTTCCTGGTGATCAGGCGGTAAATCTTGACGGACTTGCTCTGCCCGATCCTGTGGCATCTAGCCTGGGCCTGAAAGAAAGGGGAAAATGCTCAGTGATCACTAACAATGGACAGCATTCCTCTGAAATCAAACCTCACACATTAGTTTAAAATAGAGTTCAAACATTCTGATCAGTCAATTTATTATGTCTGGTATAAAACGCTTTAATGAGAACATTTCCTGAGGTCCCAAAGTTGCTGATGAATTTTCTGCTTTACCTGTAATGAAAAAAGTCCAATTTTGCCCAGATGGCATTTTATAGATCAGGACTCAAGTCATATTGAAATAAAGCCAACAGTTAAAAGGGGTGGACGAACAAAACTAGATACTGGACACTTCATTAGGTACACCAGTTCAACTGCTCGTTAATACAAATATCTATTCAACCAATCACATGGCAGAACTCAGTGCATTCAGGCAGATATGAAAAAGGAGCTGAATTATAAACAGCATCAGAACAGGGAAGAAAGGTGACTTTGAATGCGGCTAGGTTGTTGGTGCTAATTGAACTGGTCTGAGTATTTTCAGAAACCGCTGAGCTACTCAGATTTTCACACAGCCATCTTTAGTTTTACGGAGAAATATCTAATGGAAAAGTCTTAAATCAACCAGAGGACAGAGGAGAATGACCAGACTGGTTTGAGCTGCGAGAAAGTCAATGGTAACTCAAATAGCCACTCGTTAGAATCAAGGCATGCAGAAGAACATCTCTGAATACACGGTTGACTTCATGATAAACGATAATGATTCATTTTCAAATTGCTTAAGGTTAATATAAGAAAGAACACAACATCTGAACTCATTTATCTACTAAAGATTCCACAACGCAAGAAAACAGTTCACTTAGGTTAGTGAAGACTTTTAAACAAACTTTATTAAAGTGTGGTAAACCGTTCCACAAAGTCAGCCTCTCCACCATGTCGCCTGCCAGTAATATCATAATGACAATCCTCTCATGCGGTCCCGTTAGGGGTCACCACAACGGATCACTGCATATTAGATTTGGCAGGTTTTACACAGGATGCCCTTTCTGATGCAACCCAACCCCATTCTCCCAGCCTGGCTGTGGTTTTTTTATGCAACGCAGACCGACCTTCACATCACATGCTCCAGAGAGGATATGAACTCAGACCCTTTCACACTGTTGTATCCTGCAGCTGGTGTTACTCACCGAGGTGTCAACAATTATTATCCTAATAATATAAACAAAAAGCCAATAAGGTTCTCAAGTCCAACTAGACCACAAGTCACTAGTAGTAACCTTATTTATGGATTTAACCATCTCTGTCATTTCTGTATATCAGACAAATTGTAGTGTTACAATTACAGACTTAGTAAGTAGTGATGAGGATCTTTATAGAAGTTGCTTAAAACTGTTACTATGTCCTACATGTTCTCAGTTGTGCTACCTGGTAGCCAAATAAATTCAAAGCCTAAAGCTCGGGGCAATTATTTTAATTAAGGCAGCTACATACCAAACAATTTCGAGAGATTCATTCAGACTATAGTAAATCAAATCGTGCTCATGTATGACTATGCCAAGCGATTTTTCAGACAGCAACAACACAGCTTTATTTTATTGTTTTTTTATTTAGATTTATTTCTCTCTGTTCAATTTAGGCAAAAGCCGCTGTCACTTCGGCACCTTATGAAACAACTCCTGTATTTTATAATAAGTTATATCCTTACTGACTGGGACTGTGGTGGCCTAGTGATTAACCCTGTAAAGCCTGATCCATTAAAAAAGTCAGAAAATTCTACTTTTTTGAAACCGAGATGATTAGGCCACCTGTACTCAAAATAAAAAAAAAAATTTGCCAGATCATTGTTTATGGTACCTTATATACCTGCAGTATCGAATGTGATACACGTTTTTAACACAATTTAACTGTAATACAAAATTATTAAGTATGCATTGTTTAAATAGAGAAAGTATTATTAAAATATAACAAAAATAAATGTTATTTTTATCCTAACATCTAAAAAATATGCAAAGATCTTCCTGCAGAAAGCGTGTGGATGAATCATGATACCAGCCATTTTGAGAAGGTCAAATAAAGCCCTTCCAGTACCTGCAGTATAGTGAAAATCCACTAGAGGGAATAATGGATGTGTCAGATCATATACAGCAGGTTTTTAAGGAAAGATCACATTGACTTAAAGGTCTTAGAACCCCGTGTATCAAATGGTCTTATAGGGTTTAGGTCCAGGGTTCAAATCCCACTTCTGCCAAGCTGCCACTGTTGGGTCCTTGATCAAGAACTCAACTGCTTGGATAAGGGCGTCTGCTAAATGGCAAAAATGTAAATATCTGAGTAAACGCTTAAACCTCATGAGTAATTTCATAGCCCTTCTAAATCAAAAGATGGTGTCTATTCTAAAAGTAAATATGTGTACGAGACAGTGAAACTTTCAGTGCTTTAATTTTTTCATTTAAAAAAAAGAAAAAAATCGCTACATAATTTTTTCCTTGGAGGAGCAAAATGATGTTTATTACTTCACGACTTTGTTCATCTCAAGTCCCTTTTTTATTTTTGGATTAGTTTGCTTTTTCAAATCCCTTTATCGAGTTGTATTTGGTGTGTTAACGCTTGTTGTCTGGCTGTCATATCAGCGCTTTCAGCACAAGTAATAAAATATTTCTGCAGTATGACCAATATAAACCTGTTAAGCCAAATCAAATACTATGTAAAATCATGGACCCTAGCACAAATCAAATCGCTCACTTTAATTCTTATGAAACCCAAACAGTATACAGCACTGATTCTGATGACACGGCACAATCTGAACATTTAGCGAGCCGTGTTTGGCTCCATCTCTCCCAACAGCAGAGTCACATTCCCTACACTCACTCAGCTGGAAGTGTCGCATTGATAAAGGGGCTTTTGTGGGCTGGAACGGTTTCCCACGATGCCCGACAGCTCTGTCGCTCGGCACTAATGACCTGGAACGGCAGAACGAGGACGGGCGCTCACCTGCAGGTCGTTCTGTGGGTTCCAGTCTGAGTCGAAGATTATGCAGGTGTCGGCGGCGGTCAGATTGATGCCCAGGCCTCCGGCTCGGGTGCACAGGAGGAACACGAAGCGGTCCGAGTCAGGCCGGGAGAAGCGATCGATAGCAGCCTGTCTGAGATTTCCTCTCACTCTGCCATCGATACGCTCATACGGATAGCTGCAGCACACACACACACACACACACACACACACACACACACACACACACACACACGGAAATTACACCCAGCTTCTACAGTCAAGGGTAACACGGTAACAGTAGCAGATTACTGACAACAAAAATGTGCATGGTTTCCAATCACAAGTCACTTTGCCACTACACACTTTCTAGCATGTCACAAACAAAAGTAGCCACTTTACACTAAAAAAAAATTCCAAAAGCACAAAGAGCAGATGACTATAAAGTGACGTAATAGCTTAAGCCATACATTTAGTGCCCAAACTGACAAAAAACGAATAACTGTCAAAATTAACGTTAATGCAAATTATTTAACATTAATTTGTCTCTACATGATCCTGTGAAATAGGTAGCTAAGTGCTGTGTTCAAAACAGCACCATTAACATTTTATCATACATTCAACATAGTAACAGTATCACCCTATAGGAAACAGAACTGGTGACCCAGTAATTTAGGACACTTGTATGCTTGCTTTCATTACTTTCTAAAAGCAGATTCCAACACCAACATACCCAGTTTGTTAAAGTAGCTAACAAAATAAATGTTTCACATTAAAACGGTATGGCTCTGATAACTGAACATAGTACCTCACCCTGCTGAAAGAGGTCATTCTGAAGACAAAACTGGGTTCAACCCAGTACTAGCGAGGTGTATCTAATAAAGTGGCTAGTTAGCGTGAACAGCTGTTTGCACAGATGTAGTTCAGTTTGTGTGGCAGCAGATTAACAGTGAAAAAGTCAGCCGTGTGGAATCGCTGCACGTCTCCAGAGAAATTAAACTTGTGATCAGTAATCTGTGTTCATTTTTTTGTCATTGAAAATACAACACACCTTTCGGTTTTGGCTCGGCACGTAAAAAAAAAAAAAAGAAAAGAAAAAAAAATGGTTGAGCATTTGCACGTCATGCAAAACCAATTTAGTTTGGTGCGTCGTCAACGGCAACAATGAAATAGTGAAGAAGCAATTAGCGAGATGATTCCTTTTTAATACAGTATGGATAGCATGTGCAAATCCTTATCTTATATACCAGCCATGTTTGCATTTATGATACAGAATCTACTGTCGCACAGTAATGAGTGAAAACATACGAGGTTCCCCTTTGCCTAATAGTGCTACACTTTCTTGAATGATTTCTCATTGAGATCTCCGTTTACTCATGTCATTTTTCTTAATGTATGTGTATTTAGAATATTCACAATTCATCACCTAACCCTCTGCCTTTATATAACGGACAAGTGAAAAGCCTCTGTATCAATAAGAGGAATGAATAAAAGAAAGGGATTCATCATTCTAATTCGAGTCTCATTACAGAGCTGATGAATGTAACCTCACAGTCTGTTTGACAACATTCTAAATGCCCATGTGATGTGGGTGAGTGAGAAACGAGGCACATGTGGCATGCATTACAGCCTCATTATGTGCCTCCTCCCCGAGCCTACCGTTTCTGGATGAGGTAATCCTCGAGGATGTCGAGGCAGCGCACCATCTGGGAGAAGATGAGCACGCGATGCCCGCCGGCCTTAAGCTTCGGCAGGAGCTTATCGATGAGCACCAGCTTTCCTGCCGCCTGGATCATGGCCTGCAGGTGGAAATCGGGCAGATCGGTCGGGTGGCTCTCCCTGAACTCCTCCATGATTTTCTCCTCAGCTCCTGCAGAAAGAATCAGGAGAGGAATGATGAGGGAAAAGCAGATGACAAGTCTGTTTAGTTTAAACAGCACTTTCTAGAAATAGTTGAAACAGTCACAAAACAGTAAATTTGGGACTCGAGTGCAGATTTGGCTACCCTGTCTCTGGCAGCTTGATTGCTTAGACTGGGTTAAAAAAAAGTCCTACAGTACCATAGGTCTCTCTGTAACACACGTCTCTAAACAAACTGTTTATATGCTTTATCATCAAAACATTAAAAGCATGAGACATCATTTTCACACATGGATTGGCCACCACAGAGTCCAGACCTGAACCCTATTGAGAATCTTTAGGATGTTCTAGAGAAGGCAGTGGGTCCAAACCTCCATCATCAATACAAGATCTTAGGGGAAAAATTAATGCAACTCTGTACAGAAATAAATGTGACATTGCAGAAGCTTGTGGAAACGATGCTACGGTGATTGAGTGATGTAATCAAAGCTAAAGGTGGTACAACCAAATATTAATGAGAGGCAGTGTACAAACCAATTACAAAATCACTACTCGAACTGGAAGGAGATCAGCACCCATCACTCAGACCTCAATTAACTAGTAATTAATTTCTTCCACACATGATATAACTTGGCTTGCTTTGGCTATACAGATGCTATAAAAAAACTGACATGTCAGTACTGACCGTTGATGAGGTAGGGGTGATTACAACACTTCCTCAGCTCCATCATGGTATTCAGCAGGTTGGGCACGCCTGAGCTGCCACCTCCTCCTCCACTTTTGGACAGGAAAGCAAAGTTCTTCTCCAGGATGGCACGGTAGTACTTCTTCTGAATATTGGTCAGCTCCACCTCAATGATGGTCTCTTCTTTGGGCGCCAGGTTTTTCTCCACGTCCTCCTTCAGACGACGCAGCATCATGGGCTTGAGAATGCCCTGAAGCTTTTGCACCTGAGAGAGAGGGAGGCAAAAGGTGACCATCGTTTCATATGAGCCCAATCTGACGCGCTTTCAACGCAACCTAACTGATGACTCGTGTCAGACCTGCTCCTCGGTTTTAAGATCTCCAAACTCCTGCATGAAGGTGGATTCGGAGGGGAAACGGTCTGGCTCGAGGAAGTTTAACAGGCTGAACAGTTCCTCCACCGTGTTCTGCAGTGGCGTTCCAGTCAGCAGCACCTTGTGTTCCTGAAAAATCAAGTCCTAAGTTACTGGAACAGGTGTGTAAATAAATAATGCTATACTTAGCCTGGTTATCAAATTTACAAGGTAAAATTGGCAGTAGGATCAAATAATACTATTAAATAAGTAAATTATGGTTCTTATGGTTTCATTTTCTTGGAAGCATCATGTCAGCTTTATTTAACCGTTACTTTACACTATAATTCTAGTCTACAGTTTACATTATTTTGCTCTAATAACCGACTTCAATTAATAAAAAGACAGAACCTAACTTTAAATTCTACTTTATAAAGATAACATTTTTAGACTGCCAAAGAATGCTGGGAAATACGCAAATGAAAGCAGCTCTATAGATACGTATACAAGAATAAAATGCATGAGCTTGCTCAAAAAGGAGGATGTGTGCTTGTGTGGCAATAGTTCAATACATGGGATCTGTGCTAAGGGACTTCGCTCTGCACTTCACAAGTTGGGATAAACAAATGAGCAGTTGCAAGCAGTACTCCAGCAGTGTCAAAACATACATTTAATATATACATTTATGCTATAGGTGTAGGCAGAAAGAATTGGGGTATGATATCAAACTAGCATTAGCCTGACGGCTCCAGCTTGACAGGAAAATAAATGCATCTCATTCTGCAACAACTTTATACTAATTAGCCACAAGATTACAACTATTACAAAGAGTCTTGTAGGAGAGTCATGTGGTTTATCCTAACAATTTGCAGCATAGTAATTTCATGTCTATTACACATCTGTCTAAATTGCAAATTAATTAAATGTACATAAAAAGGATTCCGTAACGTGGCCCAAGATAGTTCATATGTAACAAATAGGCCAAAACAATTACTTTAAATAATATTATTTTAAAAATGACATTTACCCATGTCTTTATGCAACAGGCAAGTTAGAGTAGCTGAAATTCGTACGCTTTTAGTGATGGTGAACAGAATTATGGGATTGCCATGTCTGAGTGAGAGAGAAGAGTATTGCAATTGCTTCCCCCACAAATGTCAGACCGCAGTCTTATTAAACTGCATTATTATGCTAATTCCTCTTTATTCTTCTTTTAGTAGAGCCTGAGTGGTGTAATGGATCACTGAAATTACACGTATACCCAACAAACTCAGTGAATGAACAGGAGACTGTCACAGATCACTCACCATATCCATGAGCTTCAGACCCTCCAGCAGTTTACAGTTCCTGTTTTTAAGTCTGTGAGCCTCGTCGATGATCACGCAGCGCCACGGTACACTACGCAGCTCGGGGCAGTCGGTCAGAATCATCTCAAAGGTGGTGATGATGGCATGGAATTTGTACGCTCCTTTAATCACGCGGCCCTGAGAGACGGCGAGCAGGATGAAAAACAGTGGTAAGGGAAGGGACAAAGCTTTGCATTAAACACAAGATTCACAACCAAAAACAATGGCATACAGAGACTATGTATAGCACTGCCCCCTCCCCCAAAATACACCCCCACCATAGACTGAGCAAGTGATGGTATATCCTGAATGGGGCTAGTTAGAGGTAATAGGGATTGAACTTCTAGGGGGATAGGACCTCCCCCCTCCTTCAGAGACAGCCAACCATGCCCAAGTGATGTTTGTCCTGGTCAGAAGGCACTGCAGGATCTCGAACTAACCAACTGCTGCACCACCCGATCAACGATCGTAACAGCATGTGAATTTTCATGCATTTAATAATCTGACCACAGTCAGATTTCTGCATCTCATCATTCAAGTGACCACGTAAAACATCATAATACAATCTAAAAGTCAAATTGATAAATCTGATAGCGCTGGATTTTATTCCAGTAACTGGATTTCTCATATCATGTGTGCTAGTTACCAGAGTTGACTCGTGTTTCTGCACATGTACACAACACAGTTGGCAGGTCTACTTATTCTAAAGACTTGGCTTTTTTCCTCCACTGACAGGATTTTCTTACGAGATCTGGCAACCCCATAATTAAAGGTAGGAACAAACATCCATTGAACACTTTGTAGAGATTCAAACGCAGTATTATATTACATTTCTGCAAGATTATTGGCTGGTTGCAAAGTAGAAATCCGATTATTGCCCGAGACATGTAAACCCAGAAGTTTTCCATTACCTGATCAATCAGATTACTGACAATACAATTTTCTGCAGTTTTCGCAGTTTTTTATTATTAGCTGCATGTAAGCACTTACTTTAAAGTATCAAAAAATAGCCACAGAACATGGAAATGCTTAATATATCATATGTGAATTAGGACAGCAGGTTATTTGTACTTTCTGCCTGGCGAAAAAAAGGTCACCACCTCTGGGGGTGGTGCTATGATCTGGGGGTGGTGATGCAGTTCTAGGTCCTGTCTAGGTTCAGCCATGTTGGAGCCCAAAGAATGAGGTCAGCTGCTATTTGAATGTACTGAATCACCAGGTTATTCCATCAATGGATTTTTTTCTTCCCTGATAACACGCCCATATTCCAAGATGATCCAATACCAGGATTCATCAGGCTCAAATTGTGAGTGTGTGGTTCAGGGAGCATGAGACATCATTTTCATACATGGATTGTCCACCACAGAGTCCAGATCTGAACCCCATTGAGAATCTTTGGGATGTTCTGGAGAAGGCAGTGGTTCCAAATCTCCCATCATCAATACAAGACCTGTGGGACATGCCAATTATGGCACAACGGCTCCCCCTGTGACTTTTACCCAACATTTACATCATACAGCTGGATCACAAAACATCACTTAAGACTTGACTTACACTAAAGCTCATGAATAAACAAAAGCACAATACGAGGAAGTTCTCAGTACCTGTGCGTCTCTGTAGTTCATCTCATAAGCTTGGATGGTTCTGCGACTGGCCTGGCTTCCGTGATAAACCACCACGTTGAGCTCGGTCCATGTCCTGAACTCTCTCTCCCAGTTGGGGATGGTGGAGAGGGGGGCAATGACCAGGAACGGTCCGTGGATTCCCTTCAGGTAGATCTCATACAGGAACGTGATGGACTGCACGGTTTTTCCCAAACCCATCTCGTCAGCTAATATACAGTTCCGTCTAAACAGGGAAAGAAAACATACATGCAGTGGTTTTCTATTATGTAAGTGCTGTGTGCACTCAACTACATAAACCATGCATACAAGGATGTGAGAAAACCCATGGTAGCAATTTCCTAACATTAAGTAACATTAGCATTAACATAAAGCCAATCAAGTTCTGGAGCAAGCAAGGGAATGTTTAGTAAAGTCAATAATTGGAACCAGTAGTCTGATTCTAATTTGATTTGCTCAGACATAAGAGGTTGAATATATCAGAATTTGAACAAGTGCACTAGGGTTATGGCATCATAAGCTCATCATTAGCTCAGTTTGATGCAAGCTCAAGTCTTCCCCTTCAACAACCCTGGCCAAGATAAACAGCCTTGGCGTGAAAAACAAATTATGCCTAATTAAAACCAGTAGCCAAGTTCTCTAACAAGCTAGCTAATGGCAGGTAAAGCTATCAGTAGCCAGGTTTAGTGTTAGTGCCTTCAATAAGCAAGTTCATGGTGTGTTCTTTGAACATGCTGTGGCCCCCTTGAACTTTTCAACCTTTTGCCACATTTCAGGCTTCAAACATAAAGATATAAAATTTAAATTTTTTTGTGAAGAATCAACAACAAGTGGGACACAATCGTG
>JAVSBU010012364.1:0-14985 GCA_033118015.1 Loricariichthys derbyi | reverse complement strand
GACAGAGGAAACTGCATAATTTTGTAATCCTCTGACAGCTTAGTGTTAATCATTTTGCATTAAGAACAGAGTCAAATTTATTTTATTTTTTATTTTTTTATTTGTCCCTCCACTCCATGATCGCCCAATCCAACCTTCGAGAAACTGAAAAAGAATTTTTTTTTCCGACCTCCTCTGAAAGATTGCCTAAAAAAGCTTGCGAAACAATTAAAAAATGATGGCCTTAGATTCTAAAAAACAAAAGACTTGCTTTTGGATAATGACGTGAAGATTAAGATTTGTTGGAGGAGACAATGTAACATTAATTAGCTACAGTAATCAATATTTATCAGTGGAAAATACTTACAAGGACAGAGTTACAATTGTAAGAGTTAGATTTATTTCTATAGCGCTATTTACAATGGAGTATTGTCTCAAACAAGATTTAAAATTTCCTACTATCTAAGGCAAATTCCAAATTGAGTAAGCCTAGAGCAGCAGGGGCAAAGAAAATCTCCCTAAATGTTATAAAGAAGAAACCTTGGAAGGACCAAAACTGCGCATGTGTGTACGGGTCATGTCGGGTCATGCCATGTTGCCATTTCCACTTGGCACTTCACTTCCTAGTAAATGTTTGTTTACCTCAGTGCATGACTGTAAATAAAAACAGTAAAATGGACATTGGATATCTTACTAATTTGGAGTTTGGACAATTTTGAAAAACATTTAACATCAGAAAAAATGCACTGAATCAATATGTGTTACCAGTAATATACTAAAATAGTAACATGAACATTTGAACATAGAGAAGATTTTGGGACTGGGACTTACTCCACTGGATCCGTCCTGGGACTCTGACATGCATTTTGTACAGTAACATGGAATCCATTTTTGGTATGCACTGCAGCATCTTTAGTGAAGTACTGAAAGACATGCCAGCAAAAACAGACAAAACATACAACAATAAAATTATGGCATGAAAGAGAATGGATGACTGAATAAGATTCTGGAAGGCATTGGTTTGGTCTTCATCAGGTTAAGTCTAGTCATGTAGTAATGACATCATGTGAGCATACACTGCCTGGCCAAATAAAGGTCACCACCTGGATTTAACTAAGCAAATAGCTAAGAGTCTCCCATGGGATAATTACTGCATGGATGATGTTTCAGCTGCTAACAAGTTATTTAACCCTAACTGAAACAGCGAGAAGCTTCTCATTTGTTAAACAACCATATCGAAAGACGCAATATGGTGATGAAAAAGATATTAATCTGTTTCAGAAGGGTCACATTATTGGTATGCATCAAGCAGTAAAAACATCTAAGGAGATTGCTACTAAAATTGAATTAAGAACAATCCAATGCATTATCAAAAAGTGGAAGACACTTCAGCGATCACTTAAACGTTTTGTGAATTCAAACTGAAAAAAAAGAAAAAACAGCAGAACTAAGGGATATGTTTAATAGTGAAAGTAAGAGCATTTCCACATTCACAATGTGAAGGGAACACGAGGGATTGGGACTAAACAGCTGTGCGGCCTTAATGCCACGTTCACACATAGGCAAATTTTTTATGGCTGCCGTAGGTCAAAAAACCTTGACATTCACGACAAAAATGGCAACGAAAGGGTGCGGAGAATAGTATGCAAATTTTCCCACGATAAACCTTGGCAGGCCTCGAATAAATTCGAGAGTGTTGTGGTTGTACTACACATGATATGGGACGAGTTCCCCTGAAGGCGCATGTTAGCCCCTCGGCAAGCCTGTTATTGCCGCAAAAGGAATATATGCAACTTTAGCCCCACCCCTAGCCCAAACTGTATGAATTCAGGGCTTTTTAATATTAATATAACACATTTTCCTCATGATATTAATAATGTTTGTGCTATTAATATAATATAATATATAATTTTATATAATATGATAATAGTATTATAATAATAATAATAATAATAATAATAAATTATATATAATAGATGTCTCAAACGTCTCATATATATTACATTTAATCAATGTCTCAAACAATGTCTATATATGACCAATTATTTGCTCTTCGTCATATGATGGGGACATTGGGATGAAAAAAAAAACAAGAATTTTCAAATCTAAACTTATTATTTGTAATAACTGATAGCCAACTACATCATAAATAACAATAAAAATATAACCGTTTGATTTTGATTTTTTAATAAGAAATAACATATCACATGTGAGATGCTGTAACTTATCTTTGGGACGTAACATTCAGACAGACAGAATAGTCACGGGAACAAAGGAAACTGGGACACGATCTACTTTACCCACGAAAAAGGACCCGGATTATGACGTAAACATGCGCAGTTTTACTCCTTCTGCTTTTTCCTGTCAAAATAAGGGTCAAAATATATAGTGTTACGTTACGCGAAAAACTCGGACAGACTGTTTGATCTGTAACTTTCAGAGGGCTGTAAACATAAGTTCCAAAGAGAAAAATTTAAATGCAAATATTTCACCTTTAATTCTTTCTTTCTTTATTTTTAAATGTATATTTTAGTACGATTTAATGCATGTTAAGGCTTTTATTTACAAATCGAGTGTGAATGTCCTCTAGGACAGACAGTTAGTGAACAAAACGAATATTTTCTAAAGCAGATATTTTATTTACTGAATCATTTACCAGGATAAAAATCTGTAAGCACCTTCAAATATCATCCTTTTGTTGTATTGGTATGACATTTGTTACAGTTTTAACAATTTATGACCAAAAAGAATAAAAACTGCCTTTGTGCAGTGGTCCAAATCTCCCCTCATCAATACAAGATCTTGAAGATATTGAAGATCTTGGCGAAATATTAATGCGACTGTGGACAGAAAAAAATGTTGTGACATTGCAGAAGCTTGTGGAAATGATGCCACAGTGAATGTGGGCCGTAATCAAAGCTAAAGGCGGTACAACAAAATATTACAGTGTGTGACCTTTTTTTTGGCCAGGCAATGAATGTACACCGATATGTCATAAAGGGGTGCAAGATGAAATGAGTTACCAGTGGGAGTTCATGAATGATCCTGTCTTCTCGTATAGGTGGTAAAGCGCTCATAACTGAGCTGAGAGAGGAACAGGAACACAAATTACATATGAATAGAGGAAATGGTGGGGTGAAGTTAATTGAACAAACTAATTTTATTTTGTCATGTTGATTTATTGCTTTTCTCATTTCATGAGTCAGCTTAACAGACCAGGTGCAACATCTGTCCTGTTTTCCAGTGCCTAGGTCTTAAAATATCCACATTTTAAACCCACTTCAGTTTGGTCCAAAATGATCCAATATTACATATTAGTAAGTGGCAAAAGTATGTGAACCTCTAGGATTAGCAGTTAATTTGCAAGTGAAATTAGAGTCATGTGTTTTCAATCAATAGGATGACAATCAGGTGTGAGTGGGGAAACATGTTTAATTTAAAGAACAGGGATCTATCAAAGTCTGCTCTTCACAACATGTTTGTGGAAGTATATCATGGCATTTAGGACCTCAGAAATAGAGTTGTTGATGTTCATCAGGCTGGAAAAGCTTACAAAACCATCTTTACAGAGTTTAGACTCCATCAATCCACAGTCAGACAGATTGTTGGAAGAAAGTTTTGTGGACTGATGATACCAAAATATAACTTTTTGGTTTAAAAGAAAAGAATTATGTTTTGGAGAAAGGAAAACACTGCACTCTGGCATAAGAACCTTATCCCAACTGTGAAACCTGATGGTGGTAGTTTCATGGTTTGGGCCTGTTTTGCTGCATCTGGGCCAGGACAGCTTGTCATCATTGATGGAACAATTCAGAATTATTGTTGAATTATATCAGAGAAATCTAAAGGAAAATGTCAGGACATATGTTCATGAACTGAATCTCAAGAGAATGTGGGTCATGCAACAAAAAGAAAGAAGAAAAATGTTAATGTTTTAGGATGGCCCAGTCAAAGTCCTGACCTTAATCCAATCAAAGTTGTGGAAGGACCTGATGCGAGCAGTTATTGTTAGGAAACCCACCAACATCCCAGAGTTGAAGCTGCTCAGTAAGGAGGAATGGGCTGAAATCCCTCCAAGCCAGTGTGCAGGACTGATCAACAGTTACTAGAAACAATTAGTTGCATTTATTGCTGCACAAGGGGGTCACACCAGATACTGAAAGCAAAGGTTCACATATTTTGCCACTCACTGATATTTAATATTTTCCTCAATAAAAAATTACTAAGTATAATATTTTTGTCTCATTTGTTTAACTAGGTTTGCTTTTCTACTTTTAGGACTTATATGAAAATCTGATGATATTTTAGGTTATATTTATGCATAAATATAGAACATTTTAAAGGGTTCACAAACTTTCAAGCACCACTGTAATTGTAAGGATCAAATGTCCCCAGAGGATAGAAAACCTGACATTTTGAAACCTGTGGTGACTTTTTACTGGTCCCCGTAAGGCAAACTGTAACTTTCTTTTGAAAAACCAAAAGATCCAAACAGTTTGCTTTAGGTTACTGAGGTTAATGCAGGGGTTAGGTGTAGGTGTTGAATTAACTAGTGACAGTAATATTATGCATGACAGTTATATTATGTAAAGTCAACAGAATTATAGAGAGACAAAGGTGGATTGAAATGAAAATGAATTAATTTATCCACATCAGGGCCACAGCTGATGATGGCAACCATCTCTGGAATTCAGACGACACAAATGTACCTTAAACTGGGTGCCAGTCCATTAGAGGGATAGACACGACGTTGGTTTGTGGAGAAAGACAGCTCCAGTACAGAGCTTGGGTGGTGGTTTAGTATATTAGACAACTGCATCACATGAGAACCCTAGTTTTATTATTTTCCTGTAAAATAACTTACTAGCATTACACATGTTTTGAGCCTTTTCCTACGAACACTTTGTCATTTCTTTTACAAAGGTCACATATTCGTTCAAAGGTCATTCACTCAGCAGCTGGGCTTAGGCCTTCAGGGTAAAAACTACCACAACCACTAAACACCTTAATGAACATAATAAGCACATGACCTGTGATACTACAATGCCTCCCTTATGTGAACACATATTCAATGTCAGCTGGAATTACCCCCAAAGGCTTTAGAGGACTAAATGTTTTAAGTGTTAAAAATGTTTAAATGAGTTTTCAAGCATTGTAAATATTTTTAAAATGTATTATCACTTATTACTGGTTGGTTACACTAGCTCACATTGTGGGGAACATTTTTATCCTGTTAAAATAAGAATAATTATAACAAAACAAATATATATACCATATACCTATACACATTAATATTAGATATAATAATAATAATAATAATAATAATAATAATAATAATAATAATAATAATAATAATAATTATTATTATTATTATTATTATTATTATATTTAATAACAGTTTTTTTTAATATTTTATGCATTTATTTAGATAATAAACAGTGATATTAAAAAGTATAATGCTTAATTAGTACTTTGTATTTTAATTAAATAACATGTAATTAATTCCTAAATATATAATATAATTTAATTATATTTAGCAATTTTATATTTAGCAATTGTCTGCATTTTAGTTAAATCACTTAATTTAACCTACTTATCTTAAAGTCACTCTATTAACATTTATATTAAATTATATCACTCCTTATACAAATGACTAAATGTAAACTTCTTTTAAAAATCTGTGTTAAATCAAATCTTGTAATTATACATACCAGATTGGAGTACCTTATAATAAACCAGATTCTTCGATACTTATTGTAGAAATATAATATAGTCCAGAGAAGCCCAAATAAACATTTCTTCTAACTTTTAAAAAGCGAATAAAAGTCCGATTAGCTGAAACAGCACTTCAGCAATGCAGTCCTATGTTGGTGTCTACGCTACTCCATCTCTGCCTCCTACTGGTGTTGCACTATATTGCCTTAAACTACATTACCCATGAGGCAACATTACCTTCTCGCGATATGAGCGAGTTCCTAAACCCCTGCGTAAAGGAGCAGGAAACCCCTTTTCCTTCCTTTCTCAACATGGCTCCGAAGGCGAAGAAGGAAGGTGCGTGCTTTTTTGATTAAATAAACTCCAAAATAGGACGTGGTTCTAAATAACTTGGATTAAAATGCGCCGATAGGGGTTATGGTTGTAAAAGTTAGTTTTGTGGCCACTCAGAGTGTGGTAATGCCGGCTTTAATCGACTGAAGTGTTGTTACTGTGAAACGTCCACTGTATGGCGGCACACGTTAGCAAAGCAGCTACATGTTTTCCTCGTTTAATATATTTTTATGATTCTCTGTGGAAATTATAGTGTGTTCGTATTCAAAAGCAGTGTTTAATTCTTATGACAGTATAGCTAATGTAATACTAGAGTTTATTATTGCAAATTTGAGCTTTTGAAGCTATGCTCAGAATGAGCGCACGTGAAGGGTCAGCACTCTCGTGGCCTCATACATACCGTATATACGTTGTATAAAGACTTAAATTCTTTTTAATCGCGATTTAGTTGCCCAGTTTACCCGATTTAGTTTTATTTAATACACACAATTTTTCCACAGTTAACCAACGTGACCATGTATGTTTTGGTAGCGTTTGAATACCATACCGGTGTATCTAAAAAAAATTAGAATAACACCAAAAAGTTCAATATTTTTGTCACCCATTTCAGAAAGAGAAAGTAAAAACCATATATTATATAGATTCATTACACAGAGTGAAACATTCCAAGCCTTTATTTCATAAGATTTTTACAATTGTGGCTCAGATAATGAGAACCCTTAGAAAATTAGAATATAAGCTCAATTTAAAAGTGTATTATAAAAATAATGTCAGACTTCTGAAAAGTATGTTCTTTTCTATACACTCAATACTTGGTTGGACCTCCTTTTGCATGGTGTCTTAACTGCTCAGCTGTCATGGAAGCCCAGGGTGATTTGATAGCAGCCTTCAGATCACCTGCATTGTTGGGTCTGGTATCTCTCATCTTCCTCTTGACAATATATCACATAGATTCTCTATGGGGTTCAGATTAGCTGAGTTTGCTGGCCAATCAAACCCAGTAATACTATGATCACTGAACCAGCTTTTCAAAACTTTGGTTGTGTGGGGAGGTGCCAAGTCTTGCTGGGAAATGGAATCAGTATCTCCATGTCAGCAGAAGGAAGCATGAAGTGCTCTAAAATTTCCTGGCTGTGTTGACTGTGGGCTGCAGAAAACAGTGTACCAACACCAGTAGTTGACATGGCTCCCCAAATCATCAGTGACTGTGGAATTCATACTGGCTTGACTTCAAGCGTCTTGGATTCTGTGCCTCTCCACTCTTCCTTCAGCATCTGGGACCTTGATTTCCAAATGACATGAAATTTTACTTTCGTCTGAAAAAAAGGGATTTTGGACCACTGAGCAACAGTCCTTTTTTCCTCCACAGCCCATGTAAGACTTCTGATGTTGTCTCTGGTTCAGGAGTGGCTTGACACAAGGAATGTGACATTTGAATGTCTAGGATTCATCTGTGTGTAGTGGCTCTTGATGGACTTCTGATCTTATGTAATATTTTATTTTTCTGAAACACTGAACACAGGCATCACAATTTCAAGAAACCAAGGCTTGAAATTTTTCACTCTATGTATAATAAATGTATATAATATATGGGTTTCACTTTTTTGAAACTAGTGACAAAAAATATTGAACTTTTTCCACGATGTTTTAATTTGAGGCATACCTGTATTTGTAGTCCCTCACTTATAGGCCTGTTAGTTGTATCAACCCAGTTGTGGTTATACAGTGTTCTGTTCCTTTATTGTAACATAAGAAAAAGTGAAAAAAATCCAACAGGACAACAGTACATATTAGTGTTATTCTCAATAAACAGGTTTACTTACGTAAATAGGCAAATGCAGTGTCCTTAATGCAAGTCTTCATTCATGAATTCTGTGCCGTTGCAGATGGCATTTAATCTGATCAAACGTGGTTTAGCATAGTTCCCCCAAACCACCCTCCCACCCACGGCCAATCCCAACTACTTGTTATTGGCTTGGCTAAGAATACTGGTGTTTAAGTCCTGGCTGTGCCATCCATTTGGGTTGGGTGACACAAAGGAACAGTTGTGGAAGGCTGGTTATGTCTAGGGCTGTGATCCCCCAGGATAGGTGCCAGAGTCTCGGTGATGATCCTGACCAGGAAGAGCAGGGTTAAATTTAAGGGTCATATGACCTTGGTTTTTTCTAAATTAACTTTTTGATGCTGGATTTCGATGTGTTTTTGTATTCAAGTGAACATACTCTGCAAATCATACATAATGCAAAAAAATAGTGTTTACTTTGGATTGTTTTGTAGTAACTGAATGAACATGGGTATCTGTTCTGCTGAGCCAGCACGTTAGATACATTCATCACAGGGCAACTTTGGACCACTTCAATCTTCATATGTTTTAATTTTGTTTTTATTGTTTTGTATTTGTTTATTAAATTTAGATTAATAACTGAACCTTTTGTTGGAGTTGTCACACGTTTGTCATGTTGCTTTCCCAGTCTGAAATCTTTCTGTAGATCAGTTTTCCTTAACTGTTGGCTTAGTCAGTACCTTTTGAAATTGATGTGGCCTTATATTAAACCGTTAATCTTGTAAGAACTCATCATTCAATGTGTTGATTTTTTTTATTTCTTGTACTTAGTCCTTCTATATTCCTCGGGGGCTGAATCAGCACTGTAGACCTTACTTGATTGGGTGGTCTTTGTGGATGTCTCTAAATTGTTGTTCTTGTTTCAACAGCTGTCCCAGCCAAGACTGAGGCCAAATCAAAGGCCCTGAAGGCTAAGAAGGCTGTTCTGAAAGGAGTGCACAACCAGCGGAAAAAGAAAATCAGGACCAGCCCTACTTTCTGCAGGCCCAAGACTCTGCGCCTGAGGAGGCAGCCCAAGTACCCCAGGAAGAGCGCACCTCGCAGGAACAAGTGAGTTTTACACCAGTCAGATCTCAGAAAAGTGTTAGTAAATATTACTTTATTTATAGTAATTGCACCCTCGCTGGACCTGGTAGTTTGTTTACAGAGAAATATGCAGATTGAGGCTTATTGTGTATGGTCAAGGATGCAAATGATGGGATTTGCGATCAAAGCATGATCTTCTGTGATTACAGCTTTTTCAGTACTGATGCATTGTAAGATCTGCACAATTTGGGCTTAATTCTTAGCAGCCAATCCTTTAGGCAGTGTCTGATATCCTTGTATATCTCCCATCGTGTTTCATCCAGACTGGACCACTATGCCATCATCAAGTTCCCACTGACCACTGAGTCAGCCATGAAGAAGATTGAGGACAACAACACTCTGGTATTCATTGTTGCTGTCAAAGCCAACAAGCACCAGATCAAGCAGGCAGTCAAGAAACTGTATGACATCGATGTGGCCAAAGTGAACACGCTCATCAGGTACAGAAAGTTTGCATCTACACTATTGACTAGTGTACACTGTGTAATGATGTAAATATACAATAATAACTGATTCCTGATGCTATCAAAGGAACCACTGAAACACACTTTCAGTTGTTTGTCTTTGTAAAGATTACATTAAGGGGTTACATTAAGTATCGTGTGTCGTTTCAGGCCCGATGGTGAAAAGAAGGCATATGTGCGTCTAGCACCAGATTATGATGCGCTGGATGTTGCCAACAAAGTAAGTAGTGGATTTTGGAACCTTTCTTATTTCTTAGATCTTAACCATCCTATTAGAATATTTTACTAAATGAACATTGTGTAAATACCAAAGAAAAAGATTTAAACTGCATCGGAGACTTGTGCATATGGTGTACTCACCCTAGGCGTTTGGTATTGTGCCTGAGCATGTTTGACCACTAAAGTGTGGTTCTATTGACTAGTGTTAATGCTCGATATTGTGCCTGGGTACAGTCTGCTGAACCGTGCTTGGTGCTTTTGAAGAGGTGGAGTCAGGCATGCATGGAATGTGATCAATATCCATGCCAGAGCAAGGATAAAATCTTCATAAAAAAAGTGTATCTTAAAATCACTGCATTGCATTATCAAGAAATGTGTAGAGTATGAGGGTGCTGTGTTCCTAAAAGTACAAACAACCATAAAGTGTGTTGTGCTCTGAGTAGGAGTGATCAACATTTAAGCAGAATGTGAGCACTGGCTTGCAGCGGAGTAGATAGGGGGACAATCATGGACAATTTTACCATATTTTATACACACATTACAAATAATATGATGTATTTTTATATGAGCACCTAGACAGCTTATACATGACTAGATGCAGGTAGCGTGTTCCTGCAAACAGGCGATGGAAATGATTCATTTCCCATGCAGGACAGTATGAGATTACTGTATTTTCACGACTATAAGGCGCACTGGCTTATAAGGCGCAGCATGAGTGAAAGGATCTAATTCCAAATATAATGCGTATTCAGAGGAACAAAAACGTCAAATAAGTCGAAGTTTAATCAACTCATTCACATTTAATTCTAAACATTGTTCAGTTGTAAGATACAAGTAAAAAAAAAAAAAACAATACACTCACTTTTTTCAGTTCATTCTCTATAAATCCATCACCCTCAGTGTAAACAGTGGAGCGATTTCAGCAGCAAGCATGTCCAAATCTCTCTTATTAACCGAGTCTCATTGCTGTTACTGTAATGCCCCTAGAACAAGCACTTCGGCTTTGTTGCTTACCAAAACCATTCTAAAACATTTTGACAGATTTTTTTTTCATATATTGTTATACTGCCATCTAGCGGTGCATCACAGCAGTGCTTCTAATTGGTATCTAATTGGTAGTAAGCACAACCAGAATCCATACATAGGGGCACTGCCGATTTTTGATCAAATTTAAGGATTTAAAGTGCGCCTTATAGTCATGAAAATACGAAAATTAATCTAGATACTCAGAAAGGCATGCAACTTCTGCGTTTCTGAAAATTGTCCACTTGATATTTTTTTTAACTGAATGGAACCACTTATTGATCTGTCACATGAACAGCAGTTACAGATTGCTTATTGAGAAATGCATCTAGCCTGTTGATCTGCAGGAAAGTAAATGAAACAGCTTTTGTTAATGCTTTCTAATTATTTTCTTTAAAATTGTTTAAAGTAAGATTGACAGTTTCTTTTTACATCCAAGTGGTGTGCGCATATGATGTCATTGTTTCTGACTGAATGAATTTGATGCGTTCAAAGGAACCACTGATGCCGCACATTAGTATAATCAAGCCTGTCTGCACCCTTACTCATGTTACATGTAATCTTGTTCTCTTTTACAGATTGGCATCATCTAAACTGCTCTTGACGTGTACAGACGAATAAAAGTTTATAAAAACATTCATGGTTGTGATTGATTTTCTTCCTGTTGCAATTTAAATATTTCTATAAAAAATCAGTTAAAAAAAGAAATGAGACAGAGTTTGAGGATATTGGGCCAAACCTATAATAATGGAAAATGGCTTAAAATCTTAATCTTTTTTTAAAAATGGCTTAAAATCTTGGCTAAAAATCTCCAAGTGGAAAGTGTTTACTGCAGTCATGGACTGACTGGGGAGCCAAGTCTTTAGATCAAACGTGTGTTCTAAAACTACAATTTTTTTGGGTGCTATGCAACAAGTACATCGTTTAATCAAAGACCACATTCACTTTGCAGGTAAAAGCGTACTGATTCTGATTTGTTCCCTCTTTTTTCATTCATGGCACTGAATAAAAAAAACATCCATAAATAGACTCAACTAAAAGGTCAGCATTCAACATACGACTATTCATTGTCCACACTAGAAAATAAGATTACTTACTCCTAGGAACATTGACAGCAACCTACTTTAGTCACTTTGCAAAAGCAGCACACATTACATAGTGTATTTCAGTGACTTACTACAGAAACGCACCTCAGAAAGATGCAATAAGAATTCTGAAACTCTTATGCACTTTAATTTAAGAGCAGCTTTCATGCCAGTCATTGATGAGCTGCTGGGCTTTAGTTGAAGAGTAAGTAATGGGGGAATATGTAACAGTGATAAACAGATGACTACCAGAGACATTAGAAACTACAAAGACAGTTCAGTTTTATTTGCATCCAAATCTATTACAAGTATTTTATACTATAAGTGCTGATTTTTCAAGTTTCCTACTCTTGTTGGATTAGGCAGGTTCTGTAAGTTTGCCAGCCCTGCTCTTTAAAGGTGTTGGGTGGGTTTATTACATGGATTGCTTTGTTGGGAATGGTTCACCTGCTTGGTCCCTTTTCATTGATGGACTATTCCAGAATGGTGGGTTTAATTACTGTTAATTTTGCACAGTGCATTCATCTTGCTTTTAAGATTTCAGTTGCCATCATTTGGACTTTGGGTAAAGTGTATAAGAAGAATGGATTTGATTTGTGCTCTTGTCATGTGGACTTCATACTTACTAGGTATAATTTAAAAAATACAGAGATTCTCTAAACAGTGTTACAATTTTAATACATCAGTACGTTGTATAAAATATTCCATTAATTGTTATAAAAACAAATGTGTACTGTAAAGAAACTTGCTTAAGTTGCATTACAGACCCTTGCAGCCGGTTCACATGAACCAGTTTTAGTTGTATGGCCTTCACCCCAAACTCCTTTTTGTAAAACAGAGTGAATAGAAACATAAATGTTATATGAATTTTCACAAAGTTTATTCTTCAAATTTTAGTCAGCATGACGTTTAGTTTAAATAAGTATCTAAATGAAAATATGGTAGGTACATGTGCATTTGAAGTGCCTGTGCTATAGCTTAGTGGTTAGGGTCTTGAACTAAGGACCTGAAGGCTCAGGGTTCAAATCGTACCTCTACCAAGCTTCAACTGTTGTGTTTGATCAAGGCCCAAACCCTGTAATTGCTTGTATTGTAAAACAATTCTAAGTTGCCCTGGTTAAAGGTGTCTGCTAAATGGCATAAATGTAGAAATACCTTTTGCTACATTTGAACACTTTATAAAAGCATTGCTATCTTTAACAGGGCTCATACTTTTTGTTGCTATGGTAGTCTTGCACTAAAACTGATTTTTTTTGTGTCCATACAACGCTGGATCAGTAAAATTGAGTATCAGTACAAAGATGTTGAGCCTTGTGCGTGTAATGAGGTCAGTCTGAATCTGCAATGATGATGCAGAATGATTTGCAAGTGTTGATTCTGGTTGAAATACCATATTTGGATCAGAGTTCAGGTGCGATCACTGTTGGCTAAAACCTTGGAGGTCCAGCATGGTGGTGTTGACCCCCACCAGAAGATTTCTGAAGTATCCAGCACTGGCATTGAGGATTCTGAATACTCGTTTCTGATTTTAGTCCTGGACGAACTTGTGCATTCCGTTTCTTTGGCTGTGTTTGGTGAAGAAATCAGCCCGGACCAGACGGTAGAAATAGATGAGCATCATGATGTTCATCAGCATCATAGATATCAGGAAATACAGGGCATGATCCAGAGTAGAGTAGTTAACAAGGATGTACCAGGTGAGATAAAACTGAGTGCTCAGGCGGAAGACAATGTACGTCGTAATGTTGAGCATCTTGTTTATTGTGTACTTGAATGAGAGTCTGGCCAGTCCAGCCATTTTCATCATTAGCCGTAAATGCAAAAATACACTGTTCACTTCAACAAAGAGAGCTATGACAGCACCTGACACGTAGTGCCTTGTTAGAACCGCATAGAAGAAAGTCCATATCACCTGCAAAGTAAGGATATGATGACTTAATCACTTTTTAATTAAGGAAGATATTGTACACTTACAGACCACTATGAGGGACACCTGCTTCTGTACTGTATGTATAATGTGCAGCGAGACATGGGTCAAGAGTTAACAGGCTATTCTACTGAATCTGTGACATTTCTGTCCACTGGACATTACATGTATAGATAATTGATATTATGGACTGTTATTATTGAGCAAAGTGGTGACAGCACTGCCACCTCACAGGTCTGAGATCCGTGGTTGGATCTAGACCTGGGGCTCCACCTGTGTAGAGTATGCATATCCTCCCCATGTCCCCATGGGTTTTCTCTGTGTACTCTGGTTTCTTCCTAGGTTCCAAAGACATGCGTGTTAGCAAAGTGCCCTTAATATATGAGTGGTTGTGCCCTGTCTAGGGATGTTCGGGTTAGGAACCAGCTTTCCCATGGCCCTGACTGGAATTAAGCGGATAAGATGATGAATGAATTTCCTTTAGTAAAAATACACATTTTAGTCAGGTTCAGGGTTTTCACTCAGTCCTGTTACCCTAATATACTCCCACTTCTGAAAACTATGGACAACACCACAAGTCATATGTTCAATCAGAAGTTATATCATATGTATATTCTGAAGATCAAAATTTGTCTTATTTTTTCCCTGTATATTTGATAATATTTTAACTTACTCTCCTGTCACCCCAGTTATTTTTAGACGTTATTTGTTTATTGTATAAATGCACATTTTTGGTAAATCATTAGAATGTATTCAGTATCCTAATATTTAGTAAGGATGACATGGGATCACATTTTACATATTTGCTAATTCTGTGTAGAAAACCCAGTCATATTACTCATATAAACAGTAAAAGGAGAAACTCTATAAATAAAGCTGCCTGAGATTGAACAAAAAAAAAAAAAAAAAGTATGCATTAAATGCATTTTAGATTCAGAGTTTACGAACTATACAACATTTGGTATAGTTTTTAAGGTACGATAGGCCAATGGCGTCCAGTCATAATGCAACCAAACATCAGAATGGGGGAACTGCGCATTAGTAACTTAAAGCAGGTTTGGACCCAATCTGCCACCACTTCAAGCTGATGTGGGTGTTATTATGTGGGAAAGGATTTCTTGGGAAACAATTTCTGTCTTAATACCATTTGAGCACTAGCTGAATTTCCTAGCCGGTCTGAGAACTATCAGTGACCATGGGCATAACTTTATGCTCATTATTGACCTATACTCTAATAACCCAGCCACTAGGGGTCACTATCCAGTGTATCTTTTGTGCCGGTCCCAAGCCCGGGTAAATGGTGAGGGTTGT
>JAVSBU010012071.1:0-23247 GCA_033118015.1 Loricariichthys derbyi | reverse complement strand
CAACCTCTACTCTTCTTTCCCTTTCATTCTCTTCGTTCATTAACTCCTCAAAGTTCTCCTTCCATCTTCCCATCACAGTCTCCTCACTTGTTTGAACATTACCATTCTTATCTTTAACTAGTCTAACCTGCTGCACATGCTTTTCCAGCCTGATTCCTCTGTCTGGCCAATCTGTATAAGACCTTCTCACCTTCTTTAACCAACATTGCTTCCACCAGAATCTAATGGTGCCGAGCTTTACACTGGTCCAGAAAGTGCTTGTAAATGGAAAACGAATTCATGAAGTTCCAGCAGCAGAGTGGCACATTTCTCTAAACCTGTGTGCTCTACAGCGATAGTCCAATCTAACATTTTGGGGCTCATCAAAGGTGAAACATTCATGACCCATCCTACTGAAGCTGTTGGTCATTGTACACTCGGATGTAAACTATAAGCAATGTCTGAAAATGAAATGGTGATGAACCAAAGCAACCAAAGCACATTAAACGCTCACCACCACCAGTGCTGCTGTTATGATTACATGGTTGAGACACTGCACACCACTGACTTTGTTCTTCGAGTGTAACGCTCTGGATTAAGTGGAATGTAATTCCACCTGGCTCATGGAAATGGCCGCTCGCTCACAATCGAAATGTTCACCCTCCCCTCACCCTTCTCCGCACTCATGGAGTGATGTCAAAATCGCAGTTACGCTCATTAATGTGTGGTTTTGCGCCTCAGGCACAGGCGGCTTGATCTGATTCCAGCTCCTCGTTCAAAGCCAATTTCCTGGGCAGAATCGCTCCAAACTTGGTTCCACTAAAGCTATTTCCGCGACACTCTCCCTCTTCCTGACCTGACTTGACACATTTCTTTTCTCTAATCTGCAGGTACAAGACAAATGCTGCTCTGTGCAAACTGTTTACCCTCTCCTATAAATAGCCGTTATTCCCAAGGACAGAGTAACCCTCGCCGTTAGAACCAGGGCTCCACAGTGCAAACTTATTCACAAGTAAAGGCAGAAAGGAAATGGCCTAATTAATTATTGCTGTTCAATGCCAATTAGTGGAACAGCAAGTCTTTTACTATATGTTACTGTGGCACTGTGGACCAGAAGGTCCAGGGTTCAAATCCCATCTCTTTTGGGTTCTCAACCCAAGACTGTATCTGGTGCAAGTCACTCTGGATAAGGGCGTCTGCTAAATACCATGTAAATGTACCGCAGAATTTAAACTGGTCATTTTGGGACTGTGGTGGCCTAGTGGTTAATGTACTGGACTTTGGACCAGAAAGTCCAGGGTTCGAACCCCACCACTGCCAAGCTTATGCTTTTGGGTCCCTGAGCAAGACCCTTAACCCACAATTTCTTAAGACTGTATCAGTTGTAAATCACTCTGGATAAGTATTAGGGTAAATTCCATATTGACATGTCACATGTTGCTCCAGTACATCCCACAGAAGCTTGATCTGGGGAATCTCCATTGCCATACATTAGTGGACCTTCCTCCATTGCTCCACAGCACTATATCAGCTCTTCAGAGAGGTAACAGTTGGGCCCTTTGCATTGGAGCCTTGGGAGTTCAACGCTTTGTCACCACGTCATAGCTGCCTCTCCCTGGCCCACGCTCAGGAGGTACTTCTACATCTCAAAACTTCACAAGATTTGCTTTTTCAGAGAACCTGTGTCCCTTGTCGAAGACTTTCAGGTTTTTATTTGCAGCCTTTTCTCCCAATTTCTTGCAAACTAGAATAAATCTGTCGGTCTGGTAGTAATCGGTGTTCATCTACTACAATGTTCAATTGCCTTGATTGGACAGAACTCTTATTTAACAGGCATTATTTTTATTGATCATCACTTGTTTTCTAGATACATGAACAGTCACTGTACATTGAAACCAACCAAACTGTATCTCACACTTGCAGACATAAATACCCATCCAGACTCACCAGTCCATGACCTCCAGTGAGATCTTTCTGTTATTTTTCCCCTCACAGGGGTATCAGTAACTAAACCCACAGGTCATTGTTGATGTAACTTCCTTCTCAATACTGCAATTGCTCGTAATTTCTCCTGACACATGGATGCTCGCTCCATTCGACTCCTAACACGACCCTGCTTTTTATAAGTGTTGAGTCCAAATACGAGTACATTATAAATAGAACTGGAAATGCATTCCGATTGAAAAACTGTGAAAATTAGCCGCTAAGCATGCCTTAACAAAGCGGCGTGTTTTATACAGTCGTTAGCGTTTATTTCTCCGCAGTGCAGGAAAACGTGCTTCCTGAAACAGGCATTCATTTCACTTTGTTCCTCCGAGATGTGGAAGTGCCGCTCGAAAGAACAAATTGAAGAGAGGCATCAGTGGATCCTATCTCACCAGCTCAGCATCTGCTCGGAGCTCCGCTCGAGCGCCTCGGCTCACGAGGTCTGGCTCCTTCTTAATAAGATAAACCGTTTTTATTTTCCCAGGCTGCGTTTCACACTCTCAGAAAATATGCCACAGCTGTTTCCGTTTAAAACTCGACCAGACAGACGCTTAACCAGCGACGTGAATAAAGGTCGTTACATGAGGAATAACGCGAAGAGCCGGTGTGAAAACGTGAAATATTCAGACACGATTTTTCCACCTCAAAACTATACACACGGGGCACGACGTGATTTTTTTTGGGCTTTTCAACACCTGAAATGTTTTTAAGTGACATTGATGAATGCAGTGGAACCTCGGATAACGAACGCCGCTGATAGTGAACAATTCAGATAACGACCAAAAATATCGCTAATAATAAATAATATCGCCTCCGATAGCGAACAAAATTTCAGATAGTGAACAGTTACCTCACCCATACGTGACCAACATCTCAGAACAAAAGCATCATTTGCGATCAAGACACAGTTACGATCGGTCGTTCGTTATCTTTATCTTTGCGCATCCTTTGTATTTAGTGATTTTTGTGCTTCATTTTATTAATATTAACAAGGAAGCTGCTTCAACATTTGGAAGCAGTCCATCTCTGCTATATATACGTATGCATTTTAAATGAGAACAGTTATAATACAGTACAAATGGAGTTAAATAAACATGATAACATTAAAGAAAACATTTAAACATAAGAAACCATTTATTAAAGATAGTAAAACGTCCTGTTTTGACTGCATGTACGTCTGGAGAGGAAGTTTGTAAGCAGTCTTTCTCGTGGTGTCTTTAGATGGCCGCCTAATGGGTTCTTATTGCCACCTAGCAGCACGGCGCTGATGCAAGTCTAATAGGGTTCAGCTGTGCTTCAGCGCCGCGCCACTAGGTGGCAATAAGAACCCACTAGGCGGCCTTCTAAAGACACCACGAGAAAGACTGCTTACAAACTTCCTCTCCAGACGTACTTGCAGTCAAAACAGTAAGTTTTACTATGTTTAATAAATGGTTTCTTATGTTGAAATGCTTTCTTTAATGTTATTATGTTTATTTAACTCCATTTGTACTGTATTATAACTGTTCTCATTTAAGAAACGTGCCTATATAACCTGTGACTTTTATATATTAGCAAGTCAACAGGAGCTGGGAACCAATTATTTCTATTTCTTTTATTTCTTATGGGGAAAATTGTTTCGGATAGCGAACATTTCATATAATAACCACCGTTTCAGAATGGATTGTGGTCATTATTGGAGGTTCCACTGTATATGATTGATTTAGGGGGTCTGTGCAATTACACATCGAGGTTAAGCTTTTACTCAAGTATAATTTGTTTTAATTTAACAAATCTCTTGTATTTTATGGTCCTGATTCTCTGGTAAATGTAGAAAACCTACAGGAACCGTACCGCACTGTACAGGAACAGGAGGTGTTGCCCTGGCCTCCAAATTCTTTGAGATGTCCTGGAACAGCAAACCCGATGACGGTTTACGTTACTTCTGAATTATATGCATTCCAATTTAATTCCATACTGTACCTGAAGCAGGTAATGATTTCCTCCAGAGTTCATTTTCAAGAACAAGCAGCAAGGAAACCTTGACTGCGCTCAACATTTTCAAGGTTCCCCTAATCATAACAAATACGAGGCACGGGCGCTGGAGTGGAGCGCCGTAAAATAAGAGGAGAAGCGATCCGAGATGAAACGTGCTTTTCATACTTAGAAACAGCCAGTGAAGATTTGTATGCTAATTACAGCAACGCTGATTCACAAACCCTCTCGCGTGAATGAAGTCTACTAACGTTTGCAAATGTGGTCCAGTAAAGGTTTTCACGCCCCTGGTTTGAGTCCTGGTGCCTTCTGACCAGGTCCTGATGCTTGGACTGGAGTTTTCTTATCAGATTTATCCTTAGTCCAGAGTTGTATTAGGTTAGATTTTCCTGTACTAATCAATTTAGTCATAAATTAGTAAAGAAGGTATTAAATAATCCAACTGTGCTTTTTGCAAAGCCTTTCTCGGTGCTCACCCGTGTCTGATCATTTAGTCTGTATTTCACCAGCCTGTGAGGTTTAATACATTATACATCACACAGACGGGACTGTGGCTTTGATGCTTGTTGTCCTGTGTCTCACCCTGTTGCAGATTCTCTCTCTCTCTCTCTCTCTCTCTCTCTCTCTCTCTCTCTCTCTGTCTGTCTCTCTCTCGCACACCTGACCATGTTTAAAATTTAATACCATCTTGGTGCACTCATTAGCACCATAATTGCCCTGGCTCTTCATTACATGCCCTTGCCTGTAGAATGAATTGCTGCCGTGCTGCACTTAATTACGGGATGTTAATGATTTAGACCGGATACCGTTTCCCTAGGTACCTAATGTGCATTTTCTTGTTAGAACATCATTTAATTTTGGATTTGATCACCTGGTAAATGCTAACGCTAATTTAGGCTTTCGCTCCACACTGCATTTATTGCTTTGCTACAAATGAACATTTACTGTAAACAAGAGAGGGGGACGCTGTTTTAAATTGGACCAAAGTATCACATTTTACTCTTGGTTCACTTATTGAACCTTAACATTGAACCAAAATATTTAAAAAACCCGTCACATGAATGAAGTCACATCCTGATTGGACGGCTTTTATGATGGAACTTGTGCTGAGCTAAACTTGGGATTACCAAAAATATACTGGTATTTTTTACCAGCTGATAATTGACAGTGAGTGCGTATGATTGAATTCCTAAATTCCATACTGGCATAATTACTGTAGGTGGAGCTACACTTGTTTGTTTGTTGAGAGCTTTTAACTCGAAGCTGTGCAGCTCTAAAATCACAAACACAATTAAAAATAGTAAATAATACAACAAACTAATCACACAAATGATTACAGTACTATTTAGTACATAGTAAGCAGTTTAAGAGTCATCAGAATCGTACCTGCCCTTCAGAAAGGGGTCAGACTATGCAGGGCGAAGTGGCTCAAAAGCAGGCTCACAGAAATGTTATTAACGTTTGTTCCAATAGAGGTCATGCTACTTTCTTCTCTTACATTAAATCACAAATCTTTTTTTTTGGATATGGCTTTCATTTGTGCAGGTGCTTAGTGAACGTGATGCAGCTCCGGCTCTTGTGCACTCGCCTTGAAACGTCACGTAATTTCCTTTTCACCCGCAATGCGTCATCTCGATGATGTTTAATCATGTGTCCATAAAAAGGCTGCGGGTAAAATGTGTTCCGCTAATCATCTCTGCTAAATCATGTACGACAGGCCTACTAGCAGGCAGAGATGAGAATCATTAGCTGTCTAAATTAAAATGAAATGGCTGCTGATTTCACTCAACGAAAAGCGGATTTGTTTTTGGCTCTAAACCTTTTCTGAGGAGCAAACGAGATTCTTTGGTTTACACAAAGGTCCGGACACTCCTGGGGACTAAAATGGAGATCGTCTAAAACCGGTACTTTCATGAGGGCAGAGCTGAGAGATCGTGGAATCCCAGAATTCCTTGTTAGGGCATTAAGGAGATCCACTAGTGTGAGAAATAAGAAGTGTGTCAGTGAGGTCGTGGTCTAAATGATTCTTCTGCACCACCATATCTGTGTTTTAATTAATGTAGTTCATTCTTTAACATTAATAGCCTCCCCCTTTGTTCGACTATTACAGTGAGAATTTGCTTTAACAAGGTCCTAACAATTGTAATTAATCATTTGAACCTTGCTCAGTTTGTTCTAGAGATGTTCTAACTCGGTTGATGTGTTTAGAGACTTTTTATGTGAGCTATTTGTGTTAGTCTGTATGAAAGTTGCATGTCCTCCTGAGACCCAGCAAAACTAGTTTGATCATTTCAGTCATTTTTAAGTACAATAAGTCTATGAGATAAAAAAAAAGTCACAATTTTTTTTCAAAAACACGTTTTGTTTATTTTTTATTAAATGTCCTTTATAATGGACAATGGGACGTGGTATAGTAATTTTCATTAGTAATTTCACAAATTTCACATATGAACTAAGTCCCAATGTCCACTACAGAGGACATTACAAAAGTACACTTTTAAGTGTTTAAAGTGCAAATCAGTACAAACTGCTCTGAAAATTAGCTAAAACCAGTTTATACATAAAACATCTTTGACTTCTTTGACCAAGAAAACTGACCAAGAATACTGGAGCTTCTCTGATGATATCTGGAGCTTCTTTGGTGATGTCTGGAGCTGTGTCGTCTTCTGGCCGCGACTGAGGCCTGCATGCAGCGCACTAGCATTTTTATACTGAACGCCGCCTATCGGCCATTTGTAATGCCGTTTTAACCAGGAGGCGGCGTATAGAACGGCATGCTGTCCGCTAGCGCCGCCGTTTTGACCACCTCTGTCGCCGTGAGGGCTCTATCACTGTTCTATACGCCGTTGATTAGGGATACAACGCCGGCCGCCGAATAACGGCGGTGTAAATTGCGGCAGGAAGGGAAAGGATGAAATGCCGTTGTTGGCGTTGTCTCCGTCGTCATTCAAATTCTCCACCGACTCATATTGCAGGTGCTTCTGACAACCCTTAATTAACGAGTACTCATTTTTCAGAGAGTAGCGGCTATACAAGTGCTAGAAGGAACATTTCGGACATCGCTTAAGACCTAATTAACTGAAAAACAAGTGGTTTCGGTGGATATAATGAGGACTATGAAATACACGCATAAAGAAGGATTAGTGCAACAAGTGTAAGAACTAATACAGTAAACCCCCGTAATCGCAGTTCTGCTATAGCGGATTTTTATCTGGAACATAACTACTTATTATTTGCGAAACAATTCACACAATCGCGGTTTTGTTCAGTGGAACCTATATACATACACATGTACGTACTCCTTATTGGAGGCGGGCTCTCAATGATTGATACGTGAGGTAGTGCGAACGCACAGCCAATCCAAACTCAACCCCTTTCAGACCTGACTAGTCTAAAAAGACTAATCAACCACAGGCCTGACTAGTTCAGTAGTGCTGTGTACTTTTGTGATTTTGTCTATATTTGGAGGGTCTGTCACAAGCCAAGGAAGTCAAGGAGATGATCATGGGATCCTTATCTGGACCGGTCCATTAAATTCGCTAACAGGAATGATTTGTGCAGCGAACCCTACAAGAACTTCCTGAACTCGCTGAAGAAGCAAGTGTGGCAGCTCCCTATCACCATGTTCTTTCAGGCTGCCAAGAAGACGGCCCAAAGACCTCCAGAAGATCCCAAAGAAGGGGAGGACGCATAAGGTTGGATTTACATGTACAATAATCATCAAAATTATAGAAATGCATCCAAATTGTGTTAAACCATCTTAAATAAATCTTAAATAAACCAGTTTAAATAAAGCTTAAATTATGACTCTGTTTTATGACCACACTCTGCGGAAGCTTTTACGGGGTTACGCAATTATGGGTGGTCCACTGTACATGTTTTGTTAGGTGGAGTTTAAGAAGGTAGATCTTCAGAACATGGAAGGAAGTGAGACACTGGGCCATACCAACCTGACAGGCTAATGGATGGACCAAGAGCCTTGAGCTGAAGACGTGAGATGGCATAATACTTTGGAAAGAGGTTCACATCAATGGATTTGATCTTTTAGAGGTTAGAAGGTCACATGAGAGGACATTTGTTGGTTGTGTCACGAGAATCCAGGGCCTATACTGGAAGTCACCACCAGGAGAGGATGCCAGTCCAGCTGAGGGTTCCATATCAGCACTACCATAACTTCACATCGCTGCCTCTTACCGTAGGAAATTAGCTACGTTAGAGGGTTTTCCGCGAGCATTTTATTGCTTATTGGAGCCATTCAGCAGGCAGATTACTGCATATGAAGCAGCGTGCGAACGCGCCGAAGAATCCCCTAGGAATTGAGGCTGTTCATTTACAGACTGTGTAAATAGCAGTTTCATGCAGGTAATAGCTTAAATAAAATGTAATACCTTTATATCTTTATCACTCATACAGTTAGAAAAACGTGCTGCTTTTCACTTTGTGCTACACAGCGACAGTAATCAGGCTAATGTTAGGATTAGCTGTCTGACCTCTCTCAGGGTCTCTTTTTTAGAAGAGTCCACTGGGAGTTTCATCATATTATTTCCAGCTCTCATTTGCATATTGTTATGCTTTAGGTCCACAAGCACTGCATTAACTAATTGGTGGAATCGCAAGTGCATGTGTAGAACACATTTTTTAAAAAGTGTTTTTTTTTTTTACTTCAACAGTTCAAACCCACCAGTTCTTTATGTTATTCCAGCTTGACCCTTCCGATATTAGAGGGCTGGTGCCTGACCTGGCCTGGATGCACCAAAGTAAGGCTGTAGAAACCTGGTTCAGATCACAAACTGCATGGCTTTAAGAAGGACTGAGCTAAAATCAATATATTATCAAGCACTGTCAGATTCCTTCATATCTAATGATTATGGTGATGATATGGAAAACATTTACTTAACATCTGCTCCTTTTGACCCCCCCAGCCTGTGGAAGCTCCATCAGAACCTTTAGATTGGAGCTAGAATTAGAATTAGTGCACAAAGCAATCACTTTTATTCCATGTAGACTTTCATGGATTATGTGCTGTATGATGTGAAAGCAGATTTCTATTGTGGAGATACTGGTGCATGACTGGGAACTCCATGACCCTCACACACACTGTTATTCACAGCAAGCTCACACTGAAAGCTCGATCCCATTAAGCCTTTATGCACAGATTCAAAACTGGATCTTGTTACTGAGGTTCCCATTGATAGGAGATAAAATGCACCAGTTTTTGTCACCATGACCCCTCAAAAACACATTTATACAACATGACACTCCATCACTGCGACGCTCGTTATCGATCCTCTGCACAGGAAATCGTTCAAACTAGAAAGATTGATTATTGCTATTGACATAAAGCACGGCTGTATTTCTAATTCCAAAAGACGATGGAACGTCCTCTCAATCCTTAGGTTTCCATCTAAATCGTCCACGTTATTCATTAAATCCTAATAAATAGATAAACCCTCGGCTGGCCTGCAAGCAGACGGTCGGTCGGTCGATGACGACCAGTTTGCGCTCGGAGTGGGAGGCTATCTTTGTAAATCAGGCTGAGCCACGGAAAATGAAACATCACCAAATCAGGAGAAACTCGTCGGTAAACAGCAATTTTCACCTGCTGTAATCAAAGATGTAGGTAGGGTTTGATTGGAAAGTTAAAAAAAAAAACACACACACACATGACTTAGTCTTTCTATCATTCTGGGGACTTTCTATGGACTAATCTTTAAAACCTTAACATCAGTGGAATTAAAAACAGTATTTTAGTCAAAGGAATTAAAGTCTTTATAAGGAGCAGTTCCTAAAAGATAGTGAGATCGCTCTATCCTATGGAGGACATTTGGTCCCCACGATGATATGTAAACCACCGCAACGCACGCACAGAACACAAAAGCAAGAAAATAGAGCGTACAGCATGAAACGCTTGCACCCAGAGAAATTGGCCACAGGATTAAAAAATAGTGGAAAAAATGTCATTTCAAAACAACCGGGCCGAGATCCAGCACCAGGCTTCCGTCATTTCTTATCAACGCTTTGCAAGGAACACTTTGGAACAAATGAAAAAAGAGAACAGAGATACAAATGCATTTATCAGGCTTTTAAGTGAAAGCTTTTGAGGGAATCCCACTCCTTCATGCGTGCACGCTTTGTGCTGCAGGGACGAGGCTTCGGTTTATTGATTAAGATAATGTGAGCACAAAAAAATCTGTTTAAGCTTCTTTTTTGGTCAGTTCACAGTTCCCTGAGCTTCCTTCTGCTTTTATGCTCTTCGTCTTTTTGTCGTCGTGTGTTTTTTGCAAAGCGAGTGTCGTGGGAAGAGCAAAAACTCATCAGAAGTTGTAAAAGACAAAAAGTTGGTAAAGTGCATGCACGCTTTTACTGTCTAGAGATGGACAGGAAGTCGTGGCTCAGTAGTTTCATCATTACTAACCAGTGGGCTGAAGGTCCAAGTCCTGCCAGGCCCCTCAACCCCTTCATCACTTGGACTGTAATAAGATGCATAAATGTAATGAATTGAATAATATTGGGAATATTACCATCCCAAAGTAAGGATCAAACAAAGAATTACGCACTCTTACGGAAATACCTGTGTAATATTTTATGGGCCCGTCTTAATTTTAGTGAGAGACCAGATATAAAAATGTAATAACTATGCAAATCATGGTGCTGTAAAGAAAAATCCAGCCGTGATTGGATTCAGAGTACAGCACTGCATTAATTCACACTTAACACGACCCTCTTGCCCTCTATTACACTCCAGCCATCTTCAGATTTTTCTTGTCAACATGTCTCTGCACAAATTCGGTTCCTGTTTGGCTGTGCTTCTGCGAGACCCTTGTTTAGGTTCCTGTAGCTATCAAACGGTTCGAGCTAAGGCATAATAGAAATCTCCAACCTGGCCTTTCGCTTATCAGGAGGGAAGAATGGAAAAGTCACTCTGGATTACGTGGCTGAAAAATCTCCTGAAGGCTCCCGTTTATTGTCACAATTTATTGACCTCCTGGTAAGAAACCAGGCTCCGTTCTCACAGGCAGGCACATCGCTGCATTCGGACTCGGAATGCTCTCACTGTTTATAAGCATCGCAACCTCAAAAGTTTAGATGTTCAGCCCAGAAAAACATCCTAAAAAGGAGAAGGTTTGCACTAACCCCTTTTTAAAGCTTTCTAAAGTGACGGCAGCGCTTGGGCTTCCTGTGGAGGTGGAAATGCCTTCCAAAGGTGCCCAGGCAAACTCTGAAATAAAATGGGAAAATTCCGTCAGCAGAACCAGCCACTTTGAGGCTGGGTTCAATCGGCAGGGCAGTGATTGAGAAGCTCCTTTGATTAAACCCTCTGTCACAGTTTACGCTTTCAACTCGACCTCCACTCTCTCCGTCTGAAGTTATTTGCGTTCGTGGCCTAGTTTCCTATTAGACCTTATTTATGCCACTTCTGGAGTTATTATTCACCTCGACACACCGGGGGGCTTAGTATTACATCAACACGTCTCCACACCAAGCAAATCATAACCCAGAAAGACAGAACGACAGTGGATACAGGGGATGATGAACCACTGAAGGTCTGTCTGTCAGAAAATCAGAAAATGTAATCATCATCACCTCCCAGGCCTAAATCTGATTTCTATGGTGCTTTAGACATAGGGTGCTGAAGGTAGGCACAAAACACTGTGCCCACCTGGTCTGGACTGACTGGTTTGCACCTTTTCATGGTTCTTAGAACCCTTTCTCACATGTTCACCCCACAGGAACCTGGAAGGATTGTATTTATTAGAACGACATAAGGTTCAGGCTTTACTGAGCTTTAATGCAACGGAGGAGATGCAACACAAAGTGAAAATTTGTGTGACCGAGTCATTTCAGTTACTACTGTGGGTGCAAATGCAAATCAAAAAAGTCTGTGGAACAAATATAGTTCTTGGGGGCCCTCCATGGAGGTAATTCCTCTTAAATTAGTCCCTAGAACTATTTGGAGCAAGACACATTTAGGTAAGTGGAACTGAACACGAGTCAGGAATCAGACGCCAACGCCATCATCGACCAAGTAGGGGTCGGTACATGAGACACAGATATGAACTGGGAACTTCTGCCCAGTGGAACAACCTTGGCCTTAAGGGAGAGGACAAACCTCGTCTCGTCAGTGACAACAAACCAGTTGCTGGTTCAGATCCAACTTCTGGCAAGGTGTTGAATGTCTCAGAGTGCAGTTGTCTCTGGGGGTTCCCTCTATTCCAAGGGACTTCGTATATGGTAGAGAAGGGAAAGAAAGGCAGAGCTGGTCTACAGGTTCATGGTTTGTCCCTCTTCAGGTCCCAGATTTTGGTTCATGTCATCCACAGATGTTTTGATTATCACACTATTGGTTACTTATATCATTTTTATATACCAAAGTGATTTGGTCCCTTTTTGAGTCTTGGTCCTCACAAGGTTTCTTCATTGTAACTTAGGTAGTTTTTCCTTGCCGCTGTCACCCAAGCCTTGCTCTCTCTGTGAATGTCCATCGATATTACAAATGATCTATAGTTGTTCAGCTGCTTTGAGACAATGCTTGATTGTTGAAAGGTCTATGGAAATACTGTCTTTGACTTCATAATGTTCTGGTCTGTTGCTCTATGCTGGTCCATGACACAGCACCCCGTGGCTCAGTGGGGAGCTCCAGCCGCTGCCAACAGCACTGTCTGTAGAACTGGTTTAAAATCCCAAGACCAGGTATGTACTTATCCACGGGGGTACAAACCGCTTGGTCACCGGAGCATAACTAATAACCTCTCCGTTTAAATTGTGACACACGGTCACGCTCTGCACAGAACGAAGGTTCGATGTCTCTCAGATGGTGAGTCAATAGAAGAATACGGGGTGGAAGACGGGGCAGGTGGTGTTGAGTTTCTGTAAATAATTTGCTCGTTCATGGCTCACGGAGCATCCATTGATGGGAGCTGAAGCATTTGTGATGCATTGAGCTGCAAACCGGAGACGAGCGCCCTGTGCCTCGTGCCTTTGTGTCCTGGGATTCTCATTCAGCAAACAACAAACAATATTTGTCCACTGCCAACACGACCACACGTGGGTAAGAGAGAGGTATGCAGTACATGTAGTCCATTTTTGCGGTAAATGGTGCCTGATCTGAGCTGGTCCTGCCAGTAAAGGGGGAAAACAAAATATATAGAGAAACATAAGAACTGTGAATCTTCTGTATGGTAAGTGGAGCTGATAAAATGGGCAGTGTATGTAGAAAGGAAGAGGTGTACCTAATAAAGTGATCGGTGAGTGTATATGCTGGTCTAGTAGTTACCTACTAAAGGATGTGTGAAATAAGTGTCCCAAAAACCCCCTTTGGACCTGTAGAATTAGATTCCGAGTCGAAAATTTTTTGGTACAATAAGAAACATGAGAGCCAATCAGTGTAATTTTCTGCACCTAAAAATGTGATGAAGGATGAACTCATTAGAGCTCCGGCCTTTGAGAAGTTCACCAGTGCATGGAGAACAAAGATAATGAATCTTTCTGAGTTGGAGGAAATCAAGGATACCTCGGTTTTCTAATGTTTTTTGAAGGCCACTTTCAAAGGAATGAAGTTATAGTTACGAGGACTTACTTGCCTTGTCTCTATATAAACCTAATTAACCATTTACAACTGCAGAGTGGAGTAACAGTAAAGCTTTTACATCAGTGAATGAAAAGTGTTAATGAGCCCAGCACGGATTTCCACACATCAAGAGGGGCTAAACCATTTCCGCTATTGTCCTGCTGAAAGACCAAAGTCCTCCTACATAGTCTCTGCTTACAGGCACCGGATCTGGTGTTGCAACCCCAGAACGTCTCCGATCCGAAAAATTCTCCTAGAAGGATTTTGGCTTCCTAAGCCATGTTTCATTGTCCATGTTTCAGTCTGGCATTTTGACATCCCAGTGTCAGCAGTAGGGTCTGTCAGCCACCCCACTGATGTACAGGTTTTATCCACATCAATTCGGTATGAGCCCTGTGGGCCTATTAAGGACATTAAAGTGGGACTTACTTTGCATATTAACCTCAAACTTTCTTATGCCCCGTTTACACCTAGACGGTTTAGTCGGCAGGTAGTACCAGTTCGCGGTAGTTCCAGCGATTACAAATGAGAAACGGCGATTAAAAAGTATCAAACACCATTGTTCGCGTTGTCTTTTTCGTCATGCTCATCTCTGGCTATGCTCCCGGAGAAGACCAGATAATTCGCGTGACGACAGAGACAACGCGAACAGTTAACAGTTCGTTAAACTCAAACATTCTGAGAATGAATAGGAAAGGTTAGAGCAAAGGGTTCGAGCTGCACAGGTGAGCTCCATTAGGATGACTGCCAGGTAGAAGCAGCTATCAGTTAGCAGTTAGATGAGGAAATACTGATGCAGAGGTTCTAGCAACAAGAACTGGGAAATGATTTGTCTCTTGACGGGGGCGTGGCCTAAGTCATGGTGCTATAGGTATGTATAGCATTATTATTAAGGCTGACTTAAAGCCCTGTACTTAATTACATGATACTTTAATTTAGATCTATTGACAGTTTTTTATTTGCACACTCAAACCTTTTTCTCTCACCTCACGCAGTTGAATAAATTTTTTTCGAACCCTTCAACAGTTTACGCACTATGACGGATTATTAAGGCAAAGCCATTAGGTTGTGTAGCAAACACATTACGTTTTCCGTCTTGTCAGCTATAAGCAGTGCAGCGTTTGAGGTTACTTGCATATTTTTGTCAGAGTTAATCTCGTGGCTAATGTCGGGCTGCTAGCAAACGGGCCCATAAATCACTTTAGGACAGGAGGAGAGTATTTAAAGCCTTACGATGATGTGTTTTGAGCGCCGCTTATAATCGTTAGCCTATAACAGAGTTTCACCTTTAGAGCTGCACTGCATTTGCCATTGCTGATGATTTCAGCTTTTACATGGCAGAAAAAAGAGAGATGATTAAACAGCCTTATTTTTAAACAGCTAGGTTTATCGACGCGGCCTCAAAGTGAGAAGGTCCTGGGTTCGATTGCAGACAAGAAGCATGTATAATACCTGTTATATAGGTTATGTTTCTGGTGACATTGAGATGTTTTTTGCCTCTCCGCTGTATGCCACTGTCTCCACGTCTGTCTTTCTAACGGTTGAATCCTGAACACCGACCTTATCTGAGACTAGCGAGTTCTTTTGTGACTCCCAGCACGAGTCTCCGAGGTGCTTTTGGAGGAATTTTTGACGCAGGCTAATTCTGTTCCAAGTTTTCCCCGTTCTGCGTTAACGGCTCTCGCTGTGAGTCACGGAGCCTTTCGAGATGGCCTCTTAACCCTTTCCAGACTGCTGTATTTCAATAACATTCTTTCTCATCTGTTCTTTCTTGCTCGTTGAAGCCCTTAAGATTTTTAATCATCAATTAACGTTAGGACAGGTGGCTCACTCACTAAGGACGTAATTATTTTTTCACAGATGGCCAAAGTGTAACTTTTCTCCTTCATTAAAGAAAACGATGATTTAAATCCTGTGTGTCGTCTAAGTCTTTAGACTTTTAACCCACCATTAGATTTGTAGATTTGCATTAAAATACAACAATCCAGTCCAGACCAGAATATTATAGAGGCAGAGAAAACAAAAGGTAGCATAAATCTAAAGACGAGATCTCAGAGGTGCTGAAGATGACTGGTTACTACAAAAAGGTGCCAAGAGAACCAAACTAAACCTGACCTGTCTGTTTGCATCTTAATAAAGAGACGGATAAATAATTATTATATGGCCATAACCATATCATTGAAACAAAAGTGGCCTAAGACTTTGGCACATTAATGTGCTAACTTTATCCCAGCTGCTCCCTCCAGTCCAAATCTCACCGCTTATGATCTTCCTTAGATTTACACCACACTGAGTTTAACTGCACACGGCTGAACACTCCAGCACTTAAACACCGCATCACTTAATAGGCCGGTGGAGATCTGCCTTATTTTGGTAGAGAGTCGGAAAAGGAGCGCACAAGGGAATCGGAAAACAAATTAGAGAGGCAATCTTCAACCGTGTTTACACGCAGCCTAATAATCAGAGATGGTTCCATCAAAAAAATTAAACGGAGTGAGAAAGAGGCCAATTAAAATCGCCATTAAAAATTCGAGTCAATCAAGACTGCGGGATAATCAACGTAATATCCATTTAAATACAGGGATTAAATCTGATTGCTTCCTCACAGACTTTCTCGCCATACCTTAATAAAACTCACCAGACTAAAAAGTCACCTGTGATTGAAGACCTAATGGCGTCTAATACACTCCATGATCACAAATACCAGCTACGATTCAATTCGGCAGGAACTGGACAAGGGATGGAGGCAACATCAAAGAATTGCACAGTTTGCCCAGGTAGTCCTACAGATTTAAGAGGATTCGCATCTGAGGATTTTGTGGGCCAGTAGAGATGCTCCTGAATATTCGTCATGCCAATCAGTCACATCTGTGAACGTGAGAATTCATTTCAGGTTACAGGAATAGGAATGTTACGCTCCCTGTTTGTTCAAGCAACTTAAAGTTCCCCTTTAAATTTACTTGCACTCAGTCCTCATTGAAGGCTTCATGAGATCTTCGATGATACGATCCTGAGCATCTTTAACATACAGGCAGAAATACAGGGAGGGAAACAGACCAATTGTCTGTCTTTTGTGAAGAGAAGTCTCAGAAATTAGCGAAGGACATCTAAAAGCAATTTTAATTCAAAAACGGAAAGCAGTCTTATGACCATGGTGCCAGTACCGTGCATTTTTCTAAGTGTGTTTGGGCTCTGAATCAGAGTCTAAGACTAAACGTTTCTATAAAATAAATAAAACACTAGTAAGATTTCTAGCACTTAAAATACTGACCTACACATAAGGAAGTCCAGGGTTCATTTCCACTGCTGGGTCTTCAACAAAGCCATTAACCCACCACAGTGTCCACCAGGGTTCAGATCACAGTCCAATCTGCCCTTGAGTTTTTAGGATTGCACACTGTAAGGCTTTACGAGCTCAGGATTACACCGCCGGCTAAATGCAGAGAATGTAAATGAGCCTTAATAATGAAAAAAACAAAACAAAAAAAACATTTAATACCAGGTCCACAGTTTGGAACAAGACTTAAGTGCGAGTCCGCTTCAAGTGCACGCTGCGAAAGGTCAAGAAACACATTATGTTTATTTTAATTAGATGTCAGCGTTAATCACAGTTGCGAGCGTCGTGTCCCACAGCGAGTCGCGATAAAATTGGCTGTTTATTTAAGAGACTTGAGCATAATTTACCAGAGTTGGATGATGAGCCATTAATCCGTAGAGGCACATGAATAGACGCACGCCCGGGCCATCTTTAGTAATTATTGCTAATTAACAACTTTAGGCAGCAAAAGCTGGGCCTTACGCTCCCGTGTGCTGAACTCACGCATTCAAAAGCGAAAGCTATTAAGTTGGGAAAATTTTAGCACTAAATCTGGAGAATGGCCCACATCGGCAGAGCCACAGACAGAAATTAGGCGTCCAGGATAATAAACAAATGAGCAGCGGGCTTTAAAGAGCACACTACAGACGTCTGGACTGAAAAACGGCCGATGATAATTGCAAATCATAACTGGAATTGCCTTTTTTATTTCAGATAATTGGATTTGTGCTAGCTGTTCCCCACCTATGGAAATAAAAACACACACACACACACACACACACACACACACACGAGCCTGTGCACGTCTGCGACTGATTGCAATCCTGTAACTCTACAGGCAATGAATAAAATTAATGACCATTTATTATTTATATTGGAACTGCATTTATAATGGAATGTTCCATCTGAAAAGATACAGAAATTTACAGAACAGATTTAATTGCTTAATGAGGTTTTATGTTTTATTTTGTCAACACTTTTGATACTTTAGTTTATTTGTTTTTTTTTATGAAGCATTCTCTCTTCATAAAAAATCAAAAACTATTTAAAATAATAAGGCAGATCTTAATTGTAATAATGCAAACAAACTTTTAGCTGACTCCCTTATAACAATCCAAGCATTTGTGGTTTAAGGATCCAAGGCAGAGGGTGCATTTGAACCCTGGACCTTCTGACCCCTAGTCCGCTAGGCTACCACAGCCCAATAACCGTATAAAAACAACAGGTCACATGACCTAACAAAAATAATGATAATTATTCTAAATTAGCCACTTTAACAGCACCCTCATCTGTTTTGAAATCCCACCCAGGCAGGGATGTCTGTGGGTTGCCCCGACCAGGGCATAAGGGGAGATTGGTACCCCAGCATGCATTGAAAAGGGGTGATGCCAGTAGTAGCCAAAACTAACGAGTTCTGTGCGATCTCGGCCCACGGGAGAAAGGTGGCCCAGTCATTTTTATTCTCTGAGCAGTGTACTCTGTGTTTAATTCTTGGTTGGTCCTCTCTCACTGGCCATTGGATTCTGGGTGATACCCTGACGTGAGACTTACGGTGATACCTAGGCCATTCAAGAATGCTACCCATACCTGCGATATAAATTGTTGCCACCTATCGGAGACGATATCCTCCGGTATAGCGACCAGCCGGAAGACTAGGTTAAACAATGCTTCAGCTGTTTCAAATGCGCTGGGTAGTTTTGTGAATGGCACAAATCTGACCCCTCTGGAAAACCGATCCACAATTGTCATAATAATAGTGTAGCCCTCTGAGGGTGGTAAGTCGGTAACAAAATCGACCGCTAAGTGGGACCAAGGGCAATTAGGTATAGGTAGCGGGCGAGTTTACATGCCGGAAGTACTCGCGGGACCTTATTGCATGCCCATGTGGCGCAAGATGCTACGAAGACGTGAATATTGCACCTCATGTTTTCCCACCAGAACTGTGACTCCAGTAGTTGTCTGGTTCTGGTCTCCCCAGGATGACCTGAAGTGAGAGACATGTGAGCCCAAGTAATCAAACTACTTCTGAATTTTTCGGGTATGAAAGTCTTACCCTCGGGGCATTGTTTGGGAGGTGGCTGCTTCACATTGGATCTCTTGATCTCGTCCACCACCTCCCAAGAACCGGTGCTGCAAACATCTCAGGGCTCAGCACGCTCTCAGCTTCACGGTCGGGACCCTCGTCCTCCTCGAAGATGCGAGATAGTGCATCAGCTTTCGTATTGCGCTCGCCCCGTCTATAAGTAATAGAAAAATTAAACCTTGCAAAGAACAGAGACCACCTAGCATTCATGCGTTTCAGGTTTTTCAAAAATTAGAGGTTCCTGTAATCCGTTATCACCATGAACGGATGTTTAGCCCCCTCTAACCAATGCCGCCATTCTTCAAATGCCAATTTAACTGCCAATAACTCTCTGTCCCCGATGGCGTAATTCTGCTGAGCTGTAGTCATTTTCCAGGAGAAGAACGCCACTGGGTACAGTTGGCTCGGAGAGCCCTTGTTCTGGGATAACATGGCTCCCACTCCGGTATTAGATGCGTCCACCTCTACAACAAAAGGTACTTAAGGGTTAGGATGCTGTAAAATAGGTGCCGTCGTGAATTTCTTTTTTAGGTCCTTAAAAGCCTCTTCTGCCTGTCCTGACCATACTAAACGCTTGGTCTTCCCCTTTAGGGCATTAGTTAGGGGGGCTACCACAGAACTATAATTCCTAATGAATCTTCTCTAGAAGTTTGCGAACCCCAAGAACCTCTGTAGTTCCTTTATCATTTTAGGTGAGGGCCATTTCACAATCGCCTTGATTTTCTTGTCGTCCATGGAGACGCCCTGAGCGCTGATTATGTAGCCCAAGAACGATGTTGTCTCTTGTTGGAATTTGCATTTCTCTAGTTTGACGAATAACTGGTGTTGCCTTAGCCGGGACAACACTGTGCTTACGTGCTTAACGTGCGTCTCTTTGTCCGGGGAATAAATCAATATGTCATCGATGTAGACGATCACGGACTTACCCAGGAGGTCCCGAAATATGTCATTCACAAATGATTGGAATATGGATTGGGGCATTCTTAAGACCGAACGGCATGACGCAGTACTCATAATGTCCCCTAGTGGTCGAGAAATCCGTCTTCCACTCATCCCCCTCTTTAATTCTTATCAAATTGTAAGCGTTGCGTAAGTCTAATTTCGAGAATATCTTGGCTTCCCGCAACTGCTCTAACGCGGCCGGTACTAACGACAGGGGATACGGGTAAGTCTTGGACATCTCGTTAAACCTGTGGTAGTCAATGCAGGGCCTCAGGCCCCTATCCTTCTTCTTAACGAAGAAGAAGGATGCCGACGTGGGTGATACGGACCTGCGGATAAATCCTAGCGATAACATCTCCTGAATATATTTATCCATGGCCTTCTCTTCCTCATTAGTGAGTGGGTACAGGTGTCCCCTAGGGGGAATTTGACCGTCGATCAGCTCTATGGCACAATCGGTCTGCCTATGAGGGGGGAGCTTCTCGGCCTTTCTCTTACTGAACATGTTGGCGAACGCCCTGTATTCCAAAGGGATTTCCATCCTAGCGTTGCTCTCTGGACTCTCTAAAGCTGTCCTATTTACTTGTACCTGTGGCTTAACCAGACAGTTCTGTCTACAGAAGGGAGACCATGATAGGATACTTCCTTCAGCCCAAGAGATATTTGGGTCATGTTTCTTCAGCCAGGGTAACCCCAGAATCATGAAATGTTTCATTTGATTTACCACGTATAGCCTCATCTTCTCTGAGTGCATAGCATGCACGTTCATACGTATGGGTACAGTGATACGGGTCACCATTCCATCCCCTACTGCAGTCCCGTCTGCTGCGATCAACCTCCGGGGCCTTTCTAAGACGCACGTCGCCAACCCCAGTTGCTCCACCACTTGCCAGTTGATCAGGTTGCCTTCTGATCCGGAATCTACCAAGGCTGGAATGACAAATGGATCTTTTTGGCAGAATAAAGTCACAGGGATGGTAAACATCTTTTCAGCCGGAGTGTAACAACTTACCGCTTTAGCGTGTGGAGTGGTTTCCACACGCTTTTCTGTAGGTTGGGCTGCTGGCTCATGTGGACAGCCTGGGTGTCCGTGCGGAGCACTGAAAGGCCCACCGCGGGACGAGCTGAAATACGATCCCCAACGGGGATCACGGGAGACGCGGTTTGGGCACCTGCGGGCGTAATGACCTGGGACCCCACAGTCTAAACATAAGTCCCACAACAGACGATGATGTCTTTCTCTAGCCGGGACTCGAGCATTGTCCGTTTCCATGGCCTCATCGTGTTCCTGTCTCAGTTTATTCCTGAGAAATACACTAGGAGGTGATTGTGTCACCGCAGGAGGCGTGTAGGTACTCTGATTTGGAGGAGGTCCCTGGACCGCACGTTCTCCTCCAAATCTCAATTGGTCAAGTTCAATAGTTAATGCTATCAAAGCCTCTAGAGGCAGACCGGCACCCTTACATGCCAGTTCTGTACGTAATTCTGGCCTAAGCCCGTTGCAATACATGACTAACAATATGGGCTCGTTCTAACCACTCCCGGAGGCTATGGTTAGGAATAGCAAGGCATATTCGGCCGCCGATTGGCTCCCTTGTCGTAATTCCACCAAACCTTCCCCTTGCGACCGACCCTCATGGGGATTATCAAACACCAGTTTGAACGCCTTGATAAAATCCTCATATGTCTGCTTTTCAATAACCGGCCAAGCTGCCGTGGCCCAATCCAAGGCCTTACCGGTTAATCGGGAGACCACAAATTAGATCTTTGCTGCATGGGTGGCGGTCGGCGCATTAGAAAAGTAGAGTGAACATTGCAGCAAAAAACCCCAGACAAGTTACCGGCGATCCATCATATTTATCTGGTTTGCTAACCGGAAACCCTGGACCCTCAGTAGGGCTGGGATCTGGAACCGCCTCAGACACAACGCACTCTGTCTTGAAGCGTTCTGTAATCACTTTTAACGTAGCTTGAATTTCAGAAAGCTGCGTACCTTGTTCGTGTTGCTGGGTCGCATGGTTGAAATTGTAGCGGCCACCTGATGCAGCTGTACATGATGTTCGCCCAGCAAACCGCCATAGTGAGCAATAGCTTCCTCTAAATCCTTTACCTCCACCATCTCATGGGTGGCGAAGTATTCTGTGATGACGGGAAGGATTGGAGACGCAAGCAGGGTAAAGGGATAGGAAGGGCAGGTTTAATACAGGAATCGTTGTCGATATAAACAGGCCGGAGTCGATACACAGTAAGCAATAGCACAAGCAGACAAAGCCAAGGGGTTAATCCAAAAACACAGTAATCCAAAAAGCCAGAAACGTAATCCAAGAACTGTAGAGACGGATAATCGGACAATAGAAACGCTCGGTACGCAACAACGTTGGCAATACTTCGCAGCGGGCTGACGCGCCCTGAGTCTATTTAACCGTGGCTCCTAACAAGGCACAGGTGAGTCTAATTAAAACTCAGGCGATAGAGGGCGTGCCAGACCCGGCTCTGGCTCAAGTGCATTCTGGGAATTGGAGTCCTTTTGCTCTGAGCGTGACAGTCTTCGCTCGAACACTCATTCGGTGTAAGCTGGAAAAATAGGTCCTTTTTGTTAGAACACTTGAGAATAAATATATGAAAGTGTTAAAATTCTTCCCACGAGGCATAATGGAAGGAACATCAGATCAAAACGAGCTCTGAATAACTTTACAATTAAATGATCACCTATTTCTTTCAAACCTATTGTGGAATATCAAGTGATAAACGTGTAACTGGAGCGTGAGTAATGGGAATGTGTTCGCTTTCATGGCTGTTCGATTTGTAACCTGAAAAGGATCCAAAATCTTTATGAATGGAAACCTTTGTTCTCGCTGTAGAGTAAAAAATAGTCAGCATGTAGAGCTAATCGATATTCACATCCTCCTCTAGTGATTCCCACAGGACACAGCGGTTGATTTCAATAGAGCTATAGAGAGCGGCTCAGTACAAACGTTAATATGAGGGAAATTTATATTACTGGGAAATAAGCTACAATAATGTGAACCATCAGCGTACAGCCAATACAGTAAAGAAATCCACATTTTATTTCTTTTTACTTACATTAAAGCTTTTATAAATCCAGATCGTTCTCCAGTTACCGTTGAAGGCAGAATTGGTTCTAACTTAATTCAAATCATGTATGTTTTTAAATATTTTTACATTCCCATTTAGTAGTGAAACAGATCCATATAAGGAACTCAATGGGGTCACGTCACTTTTTACAACGGCGCACACGCTAAAAGCAGCGTTACAACCATCCTGAACAAACCTAGGGTAATTAATACAAACGTAATTAATACAAATCTGGATCGCCGAGGAGCAGAACTGCACTAGGTTTCCCATAATGCCCCAGCATCTTTCCACAAATATATATAT
>JAVSBU010011882.1:0-14994 GCA_033118015.1 Loricariichthys derbyi | reverse complement strand
TATATATTATTTAGTATATTACTCTGCGGAGCCCTCGTGTTCTGCGACTTACACCATATCGCCCGGAACCGGAAGTCCGAAAAATGTTATTCTTAATGAAATTCTGGGCACCGGATCAAATATCTGTTTTACGTGGCCATGTAATTCACCTGAAAAGATGAGAATTGAGGAAATCTGACTGAACAAAAATAACAATCTTTTAGCAGAACCACTGGGTATCACTGGGGACTGTGGTAGCCTAGCAGTTTAGGTACTGGACTATGAACTATGGTCCAGGCTTCAATTCACACCTCTGCCAGGCTTGTGCAGTTGGGTCCCTGAGCAAGACCCTTAACCCCCACCCATAACTAGGATTGTATGACTGTACCTGTTATAAGTCGCTTTGTTAAAGGCGTCTGCTCAATAATTAAAAAATTTTAATGTCATAAAAATTCACACATCTTGGCAGCTAGAGAACAAAAATACATTTTTTAAATATATAAGTATGGTTGAGCATCGAAACATTTCCGATTCGCAACTGGTTCCAAAATTCCAAGAACCAGGTACCTGTTATAGAATTTCGATTCCACGTATTGGTTCCTTCCAACACAGTTTATCTTTTTAATGCATGGCCGTGTTTAGTGCAAAATCCATCTGTATTTAGCAGTCACTTTTCTGCTGGGCTGGTATATCATGTAATTTTTGATTTGTTCAGCTAGAGCATTAGCGGAAAATGGACACTGAAAAACTTTGTAAGGTGGAAAGTTGATCTTTTGTAAAGGAGGCTGCACCTCCGACATGACAAAAGATCAAAAGCACCAGCATGATGTTGAGCTTTAGCAGTGAACCGACTGGTTTCTCCTAGCCCAAATGCTTCATTAATAGCCACTAAAGGCTGAGTCTTTGAGGAGCAAAAATGGACAGAGATTCTCCAGTTAGCCAACATATGAGGAAATTATTGAAATGTTTAAAAACATCTCTTTCTGGGATTTCCATGCATTTTTCAACAAGACAATGCTAAACAAGATGTTGCACATGTTACTAAGGCATGGCTGGGCACTGGACCGGCCTTCCTGCAGTCATGACCTCTCCCAAGTAGAGAACGTGAAGAATTTTGAAAGGAAAAATGTGATGACAACAATGGCCCTGTACTGCACACAGAAGGAGCAGGAAGAAATAACTCCTGAAAAATGTAATCACTGGGTATCTTCAGTGTCAAAACATGTTTTAAGTGTTATGAGAAGAAATGGCAGTGCTGCAAAATAATAAATGTTTCGCTGTCCCAACTTGCTTTGGAATGTTACAGACCCGAAATACAGGAAAAAATGAACTGAAGTTTATCTGTAAGTAAATAACGGTCAAAGTCAATGTAAGAAACACTGCATTTTTTTTTTTATTTGTTTTCCATACAGTCCCCACTTTTTGCAATTTGTGGTTGTACTTATAGAATATTGCATTTATTATAATAATCCATTAGGCGCTCGGGTGGTGCAGCATCAGTTTTCTTGCCCATCACTGCAGTGCCTTTCGTTCAGGTCAGATGCCATGCAGGTACAGAATGGTGGAACTCCCTCACCAAAACAGCAACCCCTACCCAACCATACAATTAGATTTGTACTCCACTGATATTACATACTCAGCACCCTGTAAATACAGAGCCGGTCGTGACTCTGATCAGCTCAAACAGTGACAGAATGGAGGTCTCTGGAAACATAGTAATGATTTTTTTTTTTTGATGATTCACATCCCAGGATACATCCCAAGACGGGAATCATGTGAGCTGTTTCCAAAGAACCCTGTTGTCTTGTACGGTTCTGATTTAATGGTGCAATTCAAAGCCCCCTTGGGTGGTGACTGCCGCATATGGACCAATTTTAATCCCAGCAGTGTGTACTGGACCCTCAACAATAAGAGAATAGACCAGAAGTTCTATTACTCCAACTCCACCTTCTCCTCTGTGTTCATCCAAAATCTCTCTGTAGAAAAAGGCACAGTTGAATGCTTTTGGGATGGTTTTTTGTTGGGTGGCATCATCGTCCGCACATACTGTGAGTATTAAACACTTCTTTATGAAAATACCCTCAGACATCAGTCAGTGATATCTGGTATTTGTTTTACGTATTTGTAGCACCTTTTCCAGCAGAACAAAGCAGCTCTTCAGAGATGAACAACTAAAGCTATTGCCCAAATGTCACAACAGAGCTTAAAGCATAAACATGGACTTCCTTATTGTTGCTATAGTAACAGCAGTCATTCTTCTAGAAAAAAAATCAGACTGGTCAGAGAGGGTCAAGAGAGAGGCCTTTGATTTGTGAGAAGTTTAGCACTTTCATCAGCACATGATGGTTATTTTCAGTAGTTGTTTTTCCACTCATGCCACCATCTCAGTCACAGTCTGAATGTTCCATCCAGTAGACCAAGATGTTGGACTGCTACAGCACCCAAACACCTCCTGACAAAGCCTTTCTTCACAAACGTCACTTTGGAGAAATAAAATGTATTTTGTGAGACATTTCCAATCTCAGCATGACAACATGGCTGTGTACAAACACTGGCAGGGCATCTTGGTGTTTAAACAATTAGACGCTATTTTTTATTATTTGCTAGTCTAGCTTATGTTTAATCTAACAGACGCATGATGATTAAAATAATAACAGTCCAGAGTGAGTGGGTCCTTAGGGCACAATGCTAAATGGACAAAACTATTGGGAGACACCATTTAACCTTCATTGCCCCAGTTGTATAAAGTCAGGCGCCTTTAGCCATGCAGTCTGGCATTGTGATAAAATAGGTCGTTCTAAAGATCTCACTGGATTTGTGTGGTATTGTAATAAAACTTTTCAGTTTATGAAATTTCATCTCTCCTAGATTCTATTAATTCTTCAGAGGGTCACGGGAGAGCCGAGCACGAGGTGAAAGAAGGGAACAACCTTAGATGGGGCCCAAATCCATCATCACACAATCATACACCCACACCGGGGCCACTTTAGAGTAATCAATTAACCTAAAGCATATCTTTAGACTGTAGGACGACACTGGAGCACTCAGAGTAAACCCATGTGGACATGGAGGATATGAAAACTCCCCAAAGAAAGAATCCAGACGGCTCAGACCACATTGGAGGCAACACCTTTTCTCTTTACATAGAACTGATTCATGTTTTACACAGTCACTGTATGAACAGGTTTTTTTTTTCTTCCAAAAAATACGACAAGTTAAGGCACATCTGATGACAATCCAACAAACCTGATAAGAACAGGCAGAAATCCATAGTATGGTGATTAATGTGTGTGTGTGAATATGAGTAAGTGTAGGAAAGGTGTCACTGCACTTACATTTTCTCTCATATATATATATATATATATATATATATATATAAAAAATGTGTGTGTGTGTGATCACATAATATCTTATTCTCTTCATTTTGTCTAAAATGATATTGTGGTTTCATTTTTTTTTTATTGTATTTCTAATTTTTTTATTTTATTTGTAAATATGTTCTATGATAATTTCTTTAGTTTCTCTTTATTTAAACTATTACTGTGAATTATGAATTAGATAACTTAAGGTAATTCGTACATATACCATTAAGCCTAAGGAGGTTTGGTCCCTTTTTGAGTTTTGTTCCTCCTGAGGTTTCTTCCTTATAACCTTTAGGGAGTTTTTCCTTTCCACTGTCACCAAAGGCTTCCTCAGTTTGGGATTGGCCTCGTACATTAGAGGATAATCTATATTTGTAAAGCTGCGTTGAGACAGTGCTCCATTGTAAAAAGTGCTATAGAAATAAATCTGATTCTAACTTTCTTTCAGTGCCTTCCTTCACTGCTCAAAATGTATCCTGTATTGGAAAAGAGAACCCCTCTAATGGTAACGTTATTGTCACCTGTACATGGGATCATGATGGAGAGACTGTAGCTATAAAGTACAATGTCTGTCTGAAGTACGTTTGAGCCTTTATGAGCCTTCTGATATTTCCTGTTCTGAGTATATGGACTGGTTTCCTGTAGGTCATTCCATTTTCTGTCTTTGTTTGTTAGGTATAAGTACCAAAAGGATATGGTGACATGTGAGTCAAAGGAAAAGACGCTCACAGCCAAGGTGTTTCCAAAAAGACCCCTCAACATAACTGTGAGTGTAAAGAATCCATCTGGAAGAGAAGAACATTTCAGTGAAGTCCGCTATGCTAATGTTTATCCTATAAGTAAGTAGCTAAAAGTGGAGGTTTTTGTGCAAATCACTTAATTACATGTTCACTTCCTACCTATTTCTCACCTACATATCAGTAATAATATATAATTATTAATTAAGTCTCTCTGTTAGAACACAGCTTTAAAATACAGTAATATGTATTTAGTATTAAAATAACTCAAAACAAATCAGACAAAAACAGCTTCTATAATAAACAGTAGTAAGTGTTTAGTGTGATCTCCCCTTACACTTGAGCAATAGCAGCTTGTTTAAGATTTATAGTTGGCACTTCTACAGTCATAAGCTTGATCAGTTAGGGTCTTTTTGGAAGGGTAGCATCCTTTTTGGAGAGATCACATTAAAAACTGACTTTTGTTCTGAAAATTGGGCTTTTGAATAATGTCCTGCATTTTCTGTGAAACAATCATATATGTTCATTATATCATTACTAAAACAGCAAATCTAATGATGTCCTAAGACTTTTGGACAGTACTGTACATCTCGAGCTTATGAAATCTAATCAAATAAATTCTGTTTGAATTTAAGGTTCCAGTCTCTAACAATCCTAATCTGATTATTTGCTTTAGTTAAGTTGGATCCACCACTTCATGTCCAAATAACACCGGAGCTGAATGTTCTCCAGGTGACCTGGGACTGTAACCTTTATCTGTTGGGTGTAAGCGAGTATGAAGTGCGTTTGCACGAAAAACAGTTCCATCCTAAGGTCAGTAATTCATGCATTCATACAAAGGGTGTAAATCAATGTTGTACTGATTGAGTTTTGTGTTGTGCAATTTATAGTGTTTATAATTCTTAGCATGATTTATTTATATTTTCAGCACTTTTACTAGTACAGATATGGCATTGTTGAGCCAGGAACACTTTAGCTTAAGCCCATTTGATCTGAGCTGCAGCGTTTTGGGCCCTGCAAACGTGATGCATGTTGGACTGAGAGTGATAAATAATAACCTGAGTCAGATTTAAGCCTTGATTTATTTGTTTATCTTCAGGCTGCACATTTGGGCAAACGAACAGCTGAATTAGTGAATCAGAACAAATCAACTGAAAGGATCCAAAGCCATCTGAAGTGCTTGGGATAGATGTAAACATTTTTTCATGTTCATTAAGTGACCCATGACCCGGTGTGCAGCCCCAGGGACCCGACTGACTATTTATGAGCTGTGGTCATCGGTGCTGGACTGGCTATGTACCATTTAACATCCATCCTGTTAAAATCTGTTTGCTTTAACATCGGAGTTCTTAAGAATTCTAAAAAGAATAGAATGTGTGTGTGTGTGTGTGTGTGTGTGTGTGTGTGTGTGTGTGTGTGTGTGTGTGTGTGTGTGTGTGTGTGTGTGCAGCTAATTCATGTCTGAATGACAGAAAACTAGTACGTTTAAAGCCTTCTAACACCTGCTGACAATAGAAAATGTGATAATGTACCTTTAATTTTCATCATCAACTTCAAATGTAAAAGATATAATAAAAATTCCTCTATTATAGTACTGTAATGTACTAAAGAGTTTCATATTGTTTGAATTAATGTAGTTTAAAATTAAACCGTGTGAAATATCTAACTTATTATATGAATATGGTGATGTCTGATCTGTGTCCTCTTATACAGAATGTAATGTGAATGTTAAACCTCTTTATTAAAGACGGCTGGTTTTGTGACTCCTAAATGTCAGCAGTGTTGGTTTATTAGTAAGCAGATGATATATGATGCGATTTCACACACTATCTCCTCACTAAACAATGTCCTTTCAGGTGGTGGTGAGACAAGTGGATGCATGCTCCTTTCAATTCACTGATCTGAAACCGTGCACCAAATATAGCGCCTCTGTGCGCCACAGATATACGTCTTCAATCTGGAGCGAATGGAGCCAAGAAGTTACAGCACTCGCCAATGGTAAAGAGCTACGAGCCATATTTTAAATGTTATTCACACTGTCCTCAATCAATATCTCTATTAGGTATTGATAAATCTGTAGAACCATGTGCCTTTTGCTTATGTTATCAGTCAGTGCTGTAGAGTTCCATCTCTGGAGGACCAAAAGTGTCTTAGATGAGAAGGGGAACAGAGCAGTGCACCTTATGTGGAAGGTAAACATTATACTTTATGAATGAGTATTTAACCCTGTTTCTGAGGGAGGCACGGTGTTTAGCACAGTCTCACCTCACAGCTCCAAACATCCCTGCTTTGATCCCAACCTTCGATTAAAGACCTGCATTTAATCATGACTCGTGTTGATCTAACTTTGTTCCTGTCATGAATGCAGCGTTGAAAAAATAAACCTTTCTCTGCCTTTTTTAGGGAGTTTCTCCATCGTGTGAACCTTTTGACCAATACTGTCTCTCTGACTACGATCACAACTCAAACACAGTTACACCAAGATGTTCCAAGCCCTTCGAGAATCACACGTTTATTACGTTTAATGAATATGCGCACACAATCACTGTAGCTGCGTTTCATAACAACATAAGTCACAATGAAGCTTCCATTAAGATCCCTGGAATGGCAGAAGGTGAGAAGTCTGAAGAATGCACACAGTAACTCTGATAAATACCTGTGGGTGTGTGTTGGGATTCATAGATTGAGAAGAGGTGGTACTGCACAGTGAATGTCTTCGATGTGTGGAAAATGAGTCACAAAGCAGATGATGTGATAAGCAAAAAGGAGTGATTGCATTTGGGTGTGTCAAAGACCATAGTGTGAAGGAAGTAGCTAAATGTACAGGTGGTTACACGGGTTTAGCAGCCCTGCCGAAAATCCCAGTCTACAGGAAATTCTCATCACGACTGTGGCTGAAAGATGAAACTGACTGATAAGGAATGAAGGAATGTCAACGTGTTTCACAGCGTGTGAATAAAAATTGCTTTGCTTCCAAGTAAGTATTACTTCTAGAGGTCAGTGCAGCTCCTTCACAAAGGGAGCTGCTTAATATGAACATAGTGAGCAGAATGAGCAAAAGCTTCTTGAGTGCCACTCTGCTCCGTAACTTACAGTGGACTGTTCATGACTGGAAATGTGTTATCTGGTCAGATAAATCTGGTTTCTGTCTGTTTGTGAATGATGCTCAGCATTGTGTTGATAGAAGTTCTCAGGAAGCCTTCAATGAGGACTGCATGCCAGGTGTGGTTCAAACTGGAGGCGGTTCTGTGAAGGTCTGGGGGTGATGTAATTATGTGGAATGTGGTGACTCACTTTTGTGCACTGAGCAGTTCTGGGCCTTGAACACTAGAAAATCTGCTTTATAGTTTGGTATCTCAATTGTTCCAACACACAGTACGGTACGTATTAGATACTTCTATCTTGAAGCTAAACTCATATAAACCTCAGTCAGGTACAGTACGTATGTGTGCTGGGTTTTTTTCTAGCTTATCTGTTGTAGAGTTTATCAGCGCCATAACCTAGAACCCAAAGATGATGATCTAGTGTCTGTTGGTGGTGGAACGTTCTCAGCAGTAACAGTAATAGCCTGTTGGTGCTGTTTGTGGTGCTGGTACCAAAGTGAAAGGTGTTTATTAGCTACTTACAGTAGAACCTCAGAATTCAAACTTAATTTGTTCCTGAAGGCCATTCAAACTCCAACTGGTTCGGCTTCTCCAAACTTTGCAGGGAACACTTACTCCACTGTCCAAAAAATAAATAAATAAAAACTACACATTTGATAGCTCTATTTAAAGTGAGTGCTGGTCAGACCCGTTGATGAATCTTGTTTGTTTTGTGTTGTTTGATCAGATGTAGATTTGCCTCCGGTCAGTAATGTCAGTGTTCATGTCCAGCATGGACAAATCCATATGAGTTGGCAGGAACCCAGTCTTTCTGTTAATGGCTACCTTATTGTTTGGAACAGTACTGAAACAAACCACATGTGGAATTATACCCAAGAATCCAGTTTCTGCCTAAAAGGTATGTACACCGGACCAACACGACCAATGTCCACATGAGTTAAATATGTGAGTAATGTGTGTCCCTTTAATCCCAGGTGAGCTCCTCACCCTCTACACTGTTGGAGTGACTCCACTCTATGAAAATGGCCCTGGAGGTGAAACACGGTTTGAGCAATGCACCAGTGAAGGAAGTGAGTATCAACATAACATGCCTGGTCTAAAGCAGCAAAGCTCATCTCTCATATTCATATTAGCAAGATAAATAAATCAAACTACAGGATGCTCAGGTGGGGCAGCAGTCTAAACCACAACTGCAGGTCTTGGTGGTGCCTTCCAACTGGAATGGGCGTCACATCCTGTACATACTGTACTGTGTCTGAGGAAATGGAGAGTGGAGCAGGGGTTCATCCACCGTGATGCTATGGTCATTATAAAAACCTTCTGTATTCTCCAGGGATCTGCATCAGACCCCTCAGATCACGACCAAGGGAAGGAAAGGGCAAAATCAGATGCATCCCCTCTTTTTGAATGTTACTAAAAGGTATTGTATGTATTGTTTTTGTGTAGATCTTCCAACAGCGTCTATAATCATTACTGGGGTCAGTGACAGCAAGGCTGAGGTCCACTGGTCACTGGTATCACACACTCCATGTTCTCCACATATTATGAACTACACTGTGTGTTACAAAGGCAGCAGTGACAGCGAACCAAAAAGTAAGTTCAACATGGGAGTCAGTGCTTAACTTGATTATGTGTAACTGTACTTACATTGTTATTTGAATGAGACCCTGGCACTGTTTCCCACAGAATTGGTCCCCGTTTATGACGGTAAGTTGATATTTTAATGAGTGAGCTCACCGTATTTTGCCAGTGCACATAAAATTGCAGCACGGCAGAGTTAAGCGCTCGCTTCTTAGTTCTCCGCTTACTTGTGACACCCTGCTCGCATCAGATTCACCTAAAAGACAGTTTCTCATTACATGAACGTATGAGAGTGGGAGGTAAAGAGGTGCTGAGCAATTCGATGTGCTCTCAGTTAAAGTTAATGAAATCTACTTTATTATTATTATTATTATTATTATTATTATTATTATATATTAAATAGTAAAAAACAGAAAAGCAGTATGGTAGTGGTCAGTGTTAATATTGTAGCAGTTCACTGCAAATAATAGAAACGAAGCACAGCTTGTAACGTATTTTTTTTTCTTTTTTTCCACAGATATAACTGTGGAACACGACCATCACAGTGTCATTTTAGATAACCTTTGGCCCAACTCAGCCTACGATGTACAAGTGGTGTTAAATTCGGTGGCTGCTTCCTCTACGAGTGAACCTTTCACATTCTCAACAAAACCAAGTAAGAGCTAAAGTTAAATTTTAATTTCAGTTCAGTTCCAGTGATTAAGCAGACAAATAAAATGGAGTTTATGAAATTTAAGATGAAACAGTTTCTGGTTAATATTCAGTCTTCTAAGATGCATGGTTTTGATCACAATAAGTTGATTTTGGGGAAAAGTGAGTCATCAAAGCAGGAAGTCTTCTCCATTTAAGCACTTCTGAGGGGAGAAAAAACTGAACATTACAAACAAGAAAATAATTTTCATAGCTGTTTGATACAGTTTTGGCTCCCATATGAGATACTGTACAAAAACTACAAATGTTTAAAAAAGTGAAATCCGTTCCTAACGCATTGCAGCTGTATAAACGAGCTTCTGGAAACCTGTAAACAAAACTCAGACTGCTTTTCTGTTTCCCAGGCCAAGTTTTCCTTACTGCGTTAATTGCATGTGTTGTTGGATTTGCCTTGTTACCGGTGTTTGCACTGTTTACTTTGATAACGTAAGTACTTTGGGATTACTTTGTGATTTTACTCATTTTCCCTGCTGGTAATTGAAATCATTGTTCGTTAATGAGTAACTGCATCTACAGGAGAAGGAAGTACTTACATGTAAATATTCCCAACCCTAAGCTGAGCTCGGTGTCCTCATGGCCGTCAGAGAACTGTCCCGAGGTACTTTGGCTGTTCTTTTTATAACACGACGTTTTGATCACAGTAATTTACACAGCAGATTTTGTATCACACTGTTGGTCTCTTTCAGCCCCAGAGCCAACTTCCTTTGCCTTGGGGAAGTGATTTTGAGACGGTTCTCCCGTGTCATGTGGACTCTGAGATTGTTTACGTCTCCCCAACAATCACTGGTGATGTGTCTAAACCCACGGCTTGGACAGACGCCCAAAAAATCATGACTCACAGTCTAGAAGGCACAAACAATGATGTGGTGGCTGCCAACTCTGCTAACAACAAACAGCTACCCAGCAGTGGTGCAGACCAGACGGTCCAGCCTTTAACTGTGGTTGATTTCCAGATTCAAGGATCGTATGTTCTCCCCATTTTTCAGTCACCGTACAGGAAGCAAACGCCTCTAAACAGCCCTGTGGAGTCGCCCACAACACTTCAGTTTCCAGATGAGACTGAGATGCTTCTGAAACCAAAGCACCGAAGTACCACCTTCTTTAGTTACATCACTGTGGACAAACTGGAACCCAGTACAGGTCCTATCAAGTGATGTTTTGGATATGATGAGCCATTTTACCTGTTTCTTTTGCTCTGTTAATAACCTATACTGTAATATTATTGTTATATACTGTGATGCATGTATAAAAAACTTTCATAATCATAACCAATGTCCTAATCCGATGGTACCTGCTAGCATGGTAACATTAATTTCTGGCTGTAATCTAGTTAGCTTGGTCTTTGCTTGATGCTGTTTGGATATTTGGCTAGCTTCGTGACATTCCCAAAGTCTCTGTCTTTTTATGTTACTCTATAAAGGATATTTTCATAAGAACACTGGATGCCTGATTTAGGGTTGTGTGGATAAGGAAATGAAAGTTAAGTAAATTTTAAAAAAGGCTAAATGTGATGTGTAGTGATGTGGTGTTGTGATCAGACACAGCAGTGCTGCTGGAGTTTAAGCAGGGTCCCTAATTCAGCAGATATAAAAAGTGCAGCCCCTGCATTCTGTATAATAATAAGAGCTCCTGTCTGACTTACAGTAATTATGGTGCACAGAGTTTAACGAGCAGAGCAGCACGGCCGTGTAACGAACCGTCACTCATTTACATCAAACAGGTGAGAGTGGGTTTGATAAATAAGGCTTTATTACCTCATGTTACTACAAAGTGTAAGATCAGTCAGTCTGATAACAGGAATGGATATATGTGTGTGTGTGTGTGTGTGTGTGTGTGTGTGTGTGTGTGTGTGTGTGTGTGTGTGTGTGTGTGTGTAAGAAATACATGCATTAAACGTGTTCCAATCCCAGTTCATGTAGTGCTGATTCTGCAGAAGAACGGATGGTCCTGACCATGTTCAGGTCAAGATTGGCTGGAGCTCTGCATCTTGGCAAAAAAGTGCAGCATGATGTGGGGAAATCCACAAGACCTTTTCTGAATTTCTAAATCTTCTCCTTAAAGTTCTGTTTCTCTGTCAGGCGAAAAGTTCTAAGACTGAAAGATGCATTTAGCATTGGGCTGAATATCAGCCTCAGTCCAACAAATAAAGTGAACAATAGGCACGACATGCTGGAGCATCACAACGTTACACAATGTGTGGCTTCAAATCATGCAGGACTACGTGGATCTAACAGCCAATCCGTCATACGACCAGACTGTACCAAGTCCAGTAACAAAGAAAAAGATTCCAGCTGTTTATCAGAACCTTTCCTTCAAATCCCCATGGAAACATGGAGCTGCATTAGCACTGCACAGACACCAGGCTGTACTCAGGAGAACACGGAGACGGAGACAGAGACGGCCATATCACATCATAATCTCACCCCTCTACAGTCCACTAAGGGGTTTTATACACCAATCGGCCATAACATTAAAACCATTTGATTAATGTTGTTTAGATCCTTGGTGCCATCAAAGTTCTGACCAAGTCATGGACTCCACATGACCTGAATCTGAAACTAAGGTGTTGGCAGCAGATCATTAGTCCTGCAAATGGTGACGTGGGACTGTCCTGGATTGGACTTGTTTGTCCAGAACTTCTCATAAATGCTTGGTTAATTTGAGGTCTGGGGAATTTGGACACCAAGTCAACACCTTGATTTCATTGTCATGTCTAATGTACAGCGGTACCTCAGTACTCAACCATATTGGAAAACGTCCAATTCCATTCTCGGGGCATTTTGAGGAGAAACATTTCTCAGCACTGGGCCTTTGGTTGGCGTTTGGCCCAACTACTTACAATGATGAGAGGACGACTCAGTTTAGCTAATTCATGATTCTGTCTGTCTCTCACACGGTGTGAGTCCATGGACAGAGCTGCTGTTTATTGGTTTGTCCTTTAGTTTTTACCTCCACAGTACAGCGCCGTTAGTACAAAGACGTGATCATGGGGCTCCTGAGAAGGTTGGTGATAACAGCTAACTCAAAGGACAGAAACTAGCTTAGCAACAACACTGTAAGCATTTTACGTTCACTTTCAATGTAGTATTTATTAAATTACACGAAAATGTAACACCATTATACAATGAGCTTTGAGTTAAAAAGTGTTTTAAGACCCGTTTAAGGTCGGCTCCACTATAATACAATATGGAATAAATTAAACTCCTCAGTTCATGATACATTTAGCTTATGATGGATGTGTTGGGGTGTAACTCCATCCTAAATCAGGGGATCTGTACACTAACTCCATTAATACATATAATGCCTTAGAGCCTGTGGATTTATTCTGTGTTTAATCCTTGTTTTTGTGACTTACTGTAATGGATTAATGATGAATATTGAGGTACCACCATATTCCTAATGTGACCGGGTCATGTTCCTGCCCTGAGGGGTTGTTAATGGTACAAGCCAAAGTATGGCAGGGTTTCCCAGCAGAACACGGCCCAGAGGTGCCAATGTAAGTTACTGGACCTGTCCATGGATTTAATGTTATGGCTGATCAGCGTTCTTACAGGTCGACCACTAAACACACTGTATAAAAAGTGTCTAAATACAAAACTAAATCACTGTGACCTCACTGAAAGTTTAATCTATACAGCCACAAAATAAAATAATATAAAAAAACCCAAAACAAAAGTAGTTAGGCAGCACGTAGTGTGGAACTGAAATGAAGGCACTAGGTTGAATGGGTACTGATAGGCACTGGTTCTGTTCTGGTCCTTTCACTGGGGCCGGTAGCCGCTCTGCTGGGGCATATAACCACGAGCGCCACCTGGTGGTTCTTCAGTCAGAGTGGGCGTGTCCTCCTCCTCCATGGGACTAAAGGTCAGTGAGTTGAAGTTGAGCTCTTCACCTTCGTGTGGGTTCAGCTGCTGGAGGTCCCGGGGCCGTCTGAAGTAGGAGTTTGTGTGAACGGGACTGCCGGCTTCAGACACTTGATCTGGGTTCTCCTCGCAGTCCAGCAGGGGCTGGGTGGACTCAGATCGGGAGAACATGGCTGCTTGAGCGCTGGGTGTCTGACCTTTGTAGCCGCTGGCCACCACAGAGGAGTACTGCACGGTGCTGGCCGTGGTCTGGCCCGAGTCGGCCTCGTCGCTGGAGGACACACTCTGCCGTGGAGAGGACATGCAGGACGAGCCGCCGATGCCGCTGCTGTTCTCCTCCGATAGGTACTTGTCCTTCTTGAGAGGCAGAAGCACCTTGTTCTCCTCACACAGGGGCTTCTCCTCCAACGTGTCCACCTCCACCACACTCACATCCACCGTGGTCGCCTCTTTTGGAGTGTCGACCTAAAGATCAGTCGATTAATTAGCTCATGTACACGAGTCTTAACAGTGAAGGAAAAGACATTAAGGCTACGTTCACACAACAGGATCCAAATCCAATTTTAGGCCGTTCACACTTTAGGATGTGACGCTCCTCAACCCATGTGCTAAAGAGCCATGCCTCCAACCCCTTCAGCCCTGAATTTATTTTTTATAAAGTGAAAGTTCTTTGTATACAATTAATGTGTATAGATGATATAAAAGACCAAAAACATCCTTTGATTTTCAGCAGTCAAAAACATTTAAGTGGAATTTTCAATACGATTCCAAATGATTTTATATTAAACAGGTTTGGGTGATTGATTTTGTAGCCTGAACATATTTGGCATCAACAAGACTAAAAAGGGTTCAAATGTTTAATAGTGATGCTAGATCAGCAGCTGCTTATATTATTCACTGATATATTAAATTATCAGTTATTGTCATACATCTGAAATTGGAATTTTAGCTGATAGTACAACCAATATTTATTATTATTATTATTAATGCAAAGTGCGCCTCTAGTGTTTAAGTGTGATTATTTTAATCACACCATTTTATTTAATTAGTTTTTGCAGGAACCGCAATAAAATATCAATCACAAAACATAAATATCAACATATTATGCATGAATAAGGTGTGGTTCTGGTAATCATAATATTTTATCAGTACTCTGGCAAGACATGAGTGAGGCTGAATGAACACTCACTGAGTGGATGTGGTTAAAATTCTAAGTAGAATAAAGTGCAAGTGGAAAAAAGGTCTCTCTCACACACACACACACACACACACAAAGGGTGTAAAGTAATAGATTGAGGTTTTCACAGGTCAGTAAAACATGGCAGCAGATTGTACCAATAGTTACATATTTTACCCCTTTTGTTTTTGGACTAATGCTTTTTACTCAAATCTGATTTTACATATTCTATTCTAATTGACTGTGATATAGAGGAACTGAAGCCTTGTAAAACTCCTGGCAGTAGAGAGTCAGGGAAAATGAGACGAGTTCCACTCTTGATAAGAAATGTGCCCAAAATATGCTAAGGGATCCACTAGGTGGTAGTATAGGATATTATTTAGTAAAGTGTCAAACTAAAAAGGTTAGAGAGCCTCAGATTTCATTTAATGAAAAGAAACATAACTGCTATTCAAGATTATGGACCTACAGCACTGTGCA
>JAVSBU010011781.1:0-14998 GCA_033118015.1 Loricariichthys derbyi | reverse complement strand
ACAAAATACTTCTAATCAAAGGCCCATTGGTTTACGATGCCATCATTCTGAGCCGTAAAGCAATCAAAATGACGAACGCATGGCTTATTCATCATGGTTTGGACTCCAAATCATCCAATAGCCACCTGTGTCATATGTCAAGTTTTAGCTTAGAATACCTGATATTCATTGGAAAAGGTGTCAATCAATTCCAGAACTTCCAATCGAAGCTGTGAACTGTTTTGTAAGTACATCCCCAACCAGCATCACTCAGAACTCACACTATAGGTCAGATAAAACCGTAAGGAAAGCAAACCCCGTGTTTTTAGCCAATTCTTGAAGACATTTAAATAAGGACATCCTTAGCTGCAATCACGTACAAAAAAACACTCTTAATACCATATGGGCTTATAAATATTCTAAATTTACATATTGAACAAACACCAGAGGGAATGCGAGGGAAAAAAGGACTTTGACATTGTATCTGCTGTTCAACATGCTGTTTATTTGAAGTTGTGATTTTTTTTTTTTTTCCTTTTCTCCTTTCCTAAAACAAAATCCGAAGTTATTTTACATCCTAAATGTTTTTTACAAGGCTATATTGTTGGCAAGAAACGGTTGCATTTGTGAACAATTGTGGGTGACAATGTGTATAAAGTTTTGAATTTAACAAACAGTGTAGAAAAATATTAGTGTGTTGAGCAGATGTGATCAAACAGAGGAAGTTTTGCGTACTGAAATTTTATTGATTGCCGATAGGTCAAAATGCCGACTTTAATAAACCTATCTGATTGTCTTAAAAAGAGTTTGTTCTGGGTTCAACCAGCTTTACTCTCCCAGTTCAAAAGCTGAATTCACTGGGAGAGGCTCACACTTAAAGTGAACAAAGCTTAACATGGTTATAATAACATGATTATATATACTGCTGAAATGCTGAACCTGTGATCCAAAAGGAAAGTCATACTTTTTACATTTAGCTCTTTTCTTCCCATTTAACCTATTACAACTCTAAATTATAATAGTATTACTTATAACAGTTAATAACTGGGAAGTATTGTGTTTTTTAGTACATTAAGCCACATTTTTACTTATTAGGTTTAAATGGACAGGGAAATTTTTTTTTTTTTAATACCTAAACATTTGGAACATTTTTGGAATCAATAAGCACTATCAGAATTCATAAAATACAAATGACACCCAACGTTGGTGTTTGGATAATGTAAAAACAACCAAAATATACACATGCTATAGAATCGACTCTGACAATGCAATACAAGGTTTTCTTGGTTTGACTGTGTAGGGCCGTTGTGGATCCTCAGCACATTTTAGGTGTTTTTGTTTAACTTGCATACAGTCAAGTCCTTGAAAAACTTGGCTGTTTTTTAAAGAAAAATGATTTTTTAAAAATTTCCCTTTTGTGTTTTGGGTTGATTTTGCTGATATAGTGCTTTAATTCCCAAAAACACAATTAAGAGGTCATAATGGTGGAGGTTTTCAGTTCACAATTCAATATCATCACGGTATTTGAAACTACTGAATAAAGAAAATATCTTATTTCTGAAGCATAAACAATGTAAGAACATGTTCATTTTTCATCTGTTTAAAATTCTAACCAAATGATGGTGCATATAGGCAGTAAGCAGAGCCTTAATTGTGACTGGGTTGCTAATTTTTTGTTTGAAGTCATATCGGCACACTTGGTTATATTTATGACAGGAACAAGGTTACATAAATACACACGTTTCATGGGTACGAGATCAAAATCAAACACAGTCGCAGATAATTAAGTCACTGCACTGTAAATATGGCCACACATTATTAATGGTTGTAATAATCTGCAGATTATTTTAATTTTTGTTGGCTATCTTGGACATATTTTTGTTTGTGGAAATCCAAAATGTTGCCCCATCTTGGAGTCACATGATGAGAGGGTATCCATAATCTCAAATTCCTCCCTTATCTCGTTCCATTGTCCTGTCTACTGAACACAGCAACCATTTCTCTACTAATGAAATCATATCTGTACACAGAACAGAAATAAGAGAGCTCCTGGTGGAGCAGAACTAAATGAGCTTTAATGGAGTGTGTTCCTGACAGAACTCATTTGTTGAGCAAATTTGAGGTCTAAGTAAAAAATATCACCAAGATTTTTACTGTAGGATTGACATATTTAGACAAGGCTCCAAGGTTTTCAGATAAGCTGTCTGCAAATTTAGAAGGGCCAGCCAAAAGAATTTCTGATTTTTGTTCATTTAATTGTAAAATGTTATTGGCCATCTGTGCTTTATAACATTAAGGACATTACTTAGATAAGATGAGGAGGAGAGGTGATTTGGTTTTAAAGGAAGATAAATCCAAGTATCCACAGCATAAGTGTAATGATATATTATATTACTGAAAACTGTTTCTTAATGGGACCATGTGTAAGGAGAAAATGACTGGCCCTAGAATAGAACCTTGTGGGACACCACAGCCAATTTTAGCAATGCAGAACATTTCCAACATTACCAGTGATCGTCCTGTCCTTTAAATAAGATTTAAACCACTCTTGGATTGTTTCCTGCAGACGAACCACACGCTGAGCGTATTTAATGAGAATACCATGATAACAAGACTAACAGCATCAGTACAGTACAGTACAGCCTCCTGAATACATGGCCACTAATAGGTTGTGTTTTATTCTGTGCTATGTAGAGCTTAAAAATCAGACTGAAATATTTCAAAAATGTCATGTCAAGCATGACAGGAAAATAACCTTTTTTGTTATCAAGTATTGTAGAAAGAAATAATAAATTTGGCTGGAAGGTACTAAGGATATTTGGGTTTAAATTGTGTTTTTAAGGAGAGGCTGAATAATGCCAACATCAAGCTTAAATTTATAATAGACAGAACAGGCCCCATTGTGTCTCTCTCTAGAAAACATTTATGGATGGTATCACATGAGTTTGTAGGCTTCATCTAAGAAACTGTGTCATTCAAGGTGAAACTGGTTCAAACTGGTCAAAAACTGCAGAGCACTGTGAGTCAAAGGAGGAATTATGAGCAGAGGAGTTCATCAAAACCAAGTTGATTTTCAGTCTTTTCTGTTTAAAAAAAAAAAGTGTAAAATTTCCGTAAAAACCAAAGGTCAAACGGGAGAAATTAAAACAGAGTTAATTGTATAAAAGAAAACTGAGTCTATTATGATTACTAGACATGATTTCTGAAAGTGTTGCTCTTTACAGTATTTAGACAGCAGCCAGATAATTCTTTAAACTCAAACAAAGCAGATTTAGGATTTTCCTTTTAATCTTTGGGGGAAACAGAATCCAATGTGGAGGTACAAGAAAAATTAGAAAGAGAGAAACCAATTAATCGCTGTTTTGTTTATTGGTACTGTCTAACTAGAGCTGATTACAGAAGTATTCAAATTCTGAGAAAAACCTTGGTGTAACAGAATGTACAATCCAATAGGGATTAGGTATTTTCGAGAGAGATTTCAGATAAGGTAAGACAGGAGTGAAAATAAATGGCCTGTGATCTGAAGACGAAGAGCCTTAATTCCAGTACAGGCTTCTCCATGAGGGGTTTTGCAAGAGTGGGCCGCTCTACCTTACAATAAACCGCTCTATCTTAAACAGCTTCGCTCTACCATAAAAACCAGAAATCGCTTATCACAAAATACTTCTAATCAAAGGCCCATTGGTTTACGATGCCATCATTCTGAGCCTTAAAGCAATCAAAATGACAAACGCATGGCTTATTCATCATGGTTTGGACTCCAAATCATCCAATATCCACGCATGTCGTATGTCAAGTTTTAGCTTAGAATGCCTGCTATACACTGGAAAAGGTGTCAATCAATTCCAGAACTTCCAATCGAAGCTGTGAACTGTTTTGTAAGTACATCCCCCAACAAGCATCACTCAGAACTCACACCATAGGTCAGATAAAGCAAACCTGGTGTTTTTAGCCAATTATCTGTAAGAAATTTAAATAAGGACATCCTTAGCTGCAATCACATACAAAAACCATTCTTAATACCATATGGGCTTATAAATATTCTAAATTTACATATTGAACAAACACCAGAGGAAATGCGAGGGGAAAAAAGGACTTTGACATTGTATCTGCTGTTCAACATTACCATGGTGTTTATTTGAAGTTAAGTGATTTTTCTAAAACAAAATCCGAAATTATTTTACATCCTAAGTGTTTTTACAAGGCTATATTGTTGGGGAGACACGGTTGTTTGTGAACAATTGTGGGTGACAACGTGTATAAAGTTTTGAATTTTTAAAGGTTGCATGTAGAAGGCTGAAAATTGGTGTGAGTGTAACCATAATACTTATGAAAAATATTAGTGTATTGAACAGATGTGATCAAACAGAGGAAGTTTTGCGTACTGAAATTTTATTGATTGCCGATGGTTCAAAATGCCGACTTTAATAAACCTGTCTGACTGGCTTAAAAAGAGTTTCAGATGAGGCAGAGATGAAGGCTCATATTAACACTGAACACACAGGCCTGAACTGAAGGAGTGTTGGCTATGCTGTGGTGACTTTTGCACTCTTGGTAGAGATGAATAAAGTTTTATGAAACATGTCTGTGGTTATTTGTTTCTTTTCCTTTCCTTTGTACAGAAACATGGACCACCACCACGACCATAACAGCTTGCCTTCCACTACAGTCTCAGGTTCTCATGAGGACCACACAATGGGTCACGGATCAGGAGACCATGGAAGTATGGGAATGGTAGGTAAATGTGACGGAACCATTTAAATTTATTATTAATAAATACCAGAAAAGTACTGGCCTATAGTCAATAGCTGTCTTAAACTGGATTGGCTCTTTAAAAGCATGCTTGAGCAGTGAGACTAAGTGTTTAAGTGAAAATGACTAATAATAAGGTTATGATGTTTATTATGTTGTTCTTACAGCATATGACCTTTTTCTTTGGTTATGAAAATGTAATGCTGTTGTTTTCTGGACTTGTCATCAACACGCCTGGAGGTGAGTCTGAATTAATTTATTTGACATAACTGTAAATCTTGTATAGACATCAATGTCATAGGAATCCTTGGGGGGGTCACAAACTTTATTAGGTAAATTGGAAATTAATGTAATTAGTTTCTCAGATTTCTTAATCATGATGCTTTGTTTTATCAACTGCCAAAGAAAAAGATTGTGTGTTGTTAAAAGATTTCTACAGCCAAAAAAGATCCTCCTTAATTGTACTGTTTAGAGAGAAAAAAATAATTATTGATGAGTTTGCTATATTTAGCCTTGGTCAGATCTAACACTGGCCTTTGTGTCTCACAATGGTGGAGAGCGTGCGTGCGTGCGTGCGTGCGTGCGTGCGCATTATATATCCAAACTTGGCAGACTAACAATTTCCTTTAGCCAACTCATTGTGAATGGTTAAGAAAAGGAAATCTTTTATTCTTTTTTTTGTATTAGTTTTGTTTTTAGCTTGCTACATCTGATAATATAATGTTCCAGAAAAAAGATCATTGGCTTTAAAAAATAATCCAGACTATATGGATGAGCCATAACTTTATCATCACCTGGTCTGTAACGATGTGTAAGTAGATCTTACATGTCATATAAACATCCACATGAATGCTTGGACCCAGAGATTCTTCTTGTTCTGGTTTTATTTGTATTTTATTTCTTTCTTTATTTTTTAAATTATTTTTATTATGGCTGAATGACAATAAAACTCAATTTTGACTTTAGAAGAGCAGAACTCTCTCCACTGGCTTATCTTTAAAGAGGGGGAGGTCGGTAGGTTCACACTGCAGTTATAAACATTGCATAGAAAGAGCGCTGCTGTTATTTACATAAAAATATAACTGATTTGACTTTAATTGAATGTGATGTTAAGTAGGTGAGGACAGAGAACACCATTCTACAGACGTAGACACGCAGTTTGCTGTGGGTACAGTCAGTGTTGAATTAAATATTAAGAAACTTATCCACGGCATCAAAATACCTTGAATGCACTTTATTGGTCCTTAATAACTTTACTAACGGTGTGTATTGAATATTTAACAAATGTAATGCGTACAGCACTTATTCTCCTATTCTTCTGAGCACACAGCATTTTCTTTATGACTAAAGGACGGACTCTGGATCCTGGACCAAAATAAAGGTCCTCCTGTGGGGGCGGAGCTATCTGCAGTTCTAGGTCAGGTCTCGGTTCAGTACCATTATGAGCCCAAAGAATGAGATCAGCTGATACCTGAATATACTGAACCACCAGGTTATTCCATCAATGGATTTTTTTTCTTCTCTGTTAACACGGCCATATTCCAAGATGATCCAATACCAGGATTCATGGAGCTCAAATTGTGAGAGTGTGGTTCAGGGAGCATGAGATTTAATTTATACACATGGATTGGTCAGCAAATAAAACAAAACCGCTTGAATAACATGATTACAAATAAACAACATTATACACTTGTATTCAAATCTAACTTTAAAATGAATTGTTGGGTTAGATTTACTGATACTCTCATCTCTGTGTAAACCATGAGCTTAACTACTAATAGGAAAGAAAGAAAAGCCTAGCATTTATTACGGCCATACTATGCATACTTAGCACATTTCCTATAGCTGCCTTTAGATGCTATAAGAGGGTTTTTACTCATTTGAACGTTGACAGTGGAGGTGCTGATGATGATTATGGTCTCTCTTACAATAAACACTAAATAACAGTGTCTAGCTTTTTGTTTTCACTGTGGTCTGACTGGTCTCTGATCTCCATTTCAGAGATGGTGGGTGCCTGTATCGGAGTGTTTTTGTTGTCCATGTTTTATGAGGGACTGAAGATTGGTCGTGAGGTCTTGCTGAGGAGGAACCAAGTAAATGTCCGCTACAACTCAATGCCAGTGCCAGGTGCTGATGGAACTGTACTCATGGAAACCCATAAGACAGTGGGGTGGGTTGCTGTTATAACACTGTTATAATGAAAATAATAATAATAATAGTAATGTATAGCACCTTTCACAAACCCCAGGACGATGAGATAAAGAATTGTTTTATATATTGTACAATTGAAGCTCACTATCTGTATAACACAGATAACTTTTGTACATCTAAACTGCACCATCTAAATCAATAACCCATTGGATCAGACATTCATTCAATCATTTTCACATCATCTTAATCCAATTCAGTCCTGAAAGACTTGTAGGTCATAAGGTTGGAACAAACTCTGAACATGGTGCCAATACATCAACAGAGCACTTGCACTGTTACACTTTAGAGACACCAGCTGACCTAACACATCAGTAGAAGGTATCCTGAGGAGCTTTGGTTTCCTCCCAAAGTCCAAAACTCCCAAATTGGTGTTGGGTATGGTTCTGCCTTGTGCTGCCAACTGAACTCTGGCTGTCCTGTAACTCTGTATTAGGAATGAGTGAATGAATAATAATAAATTTAAAGACATTTCTAAGAACATGTTTTTATAATGTCATGTGGATTACTGAGTGTTAGCTGATTCCTAATTTTATTCATTTATAATTAATTCTATAACACAAAGTAAGCAGACAGTGAAGGTGGACTTAATTAATACATAGAATCTCTTTGAGAGAGAGAGAAAATATTATTTGGACCACATCAAGATGGTAAAACCTTGCAGTTTGAGAGTGTATTGTGGACAGTATGTGACTCGTACCTGTATTTCAGTCTTTTAAGTTCAGAAAGGTGTTAAGGAACTGTTATGGTCTCATCCTGGTTTACTGAGGTATAAATATTTGGTACATTCATTCATTTTCTATAATTACTTAATGTAATTTTAGGATTGTGGGTGGACAGAGCCTATTTGGCAGCACAGGCCACAAGGCAGGAACAAAAACTGCTAGTTCACGCATGCATGCATACATATTGTTTATGGGGCGCTTTAGATACACCAATTGACCTAACACATCATGTGGAAGGAAACCTTCCCAGAGACACGGAGGCATGAGGAGAACATGCAAACATGACAACACATTATAGGGTAAGCATACCTGAATAAAAGATTTCTTTCATCTAGCCTTTGGAGGTGGATGGACTTGAGAATGTTCTAAATTTAAACATGACCCCTGTCAAGCTGAGCATAATGACACGTGTATCTCATGTTCTCTGGGACAGGACATGGACTCTTCATTTAATGAAACTTCAACAATAAGGAGAATGAAGCTGCTCGATGAAGTTTCAGGATATGAGGATGCAGTTTTAGTCTAATGATATGAGAATGGATTAAATGTGTAGTTTGTACTTGAGCCTCCTGTATCTCTGTTATGAAACATTTCTCTGCTCTTTCAGACAGCGGATGCTCAGTCTGGCCCACATGTTCCAGACCATACTGCATGTCATCCAGGTGGTGATCAGCTATTTCCTTATGCTCATCTTCATGACCTATAACGGCTACCTTTGCATTGCTGTGGCAGCAGGAGCCGGTGTGGGTTACTTCCTGTTCAGCTGGAAGAAGGCAGTGGTGGTGGACATTACAGAACACTGTCATTAAGCTTTCTGTCGATCTTCTCCCTCTCCCAAAAATCTGTGCACAAAAATAGGAAAAATAGCTAGCATCTAACTGCTAATCTCCCATAGGGACAGGTTTCTTCAGTCAGTGGCCACTGTTGTATTTTTATTTTCTCCTTTGAGCTGTCTTTAATACTTTTATTCTCATAGTCCACATGAAGTCTACAGTAGCTCTCTCTACATGAAGAAAAATCCAATGGTGAAACATTTCCAAATGTTCTAAATTAACTAATGTTACTCTCAGACAGGTCTGTCGTAACATTATTACATCTCTATACCATATTACCCAGTAATGGCATTAATAAGAGCCATAGACTGGGAATTACCGTTTTTTGTGTGTGCGTGCGTGCGTGCGTGCGTGTGCGTGCGTGTGCATTACCTGTTAGCATTGTGGGTGCTTTATGGACAAAAGTGAGCCTTATTAAACCTTTTTGCCTTAAAACATGGCCATCTTTAGAACACAGTTAGGGCTCGGTGTGATGTTCATAGTGTAAAAAAATAAAATTAGGAAGCGTTTGTGCCACTGCTGAAAATCTGGCTGGACATTTATATGATAAAGGTACTTGCAGTACTGTATAAATTCTATTGTGTTAATGAATGACTTACGAGATCCTGCAGTGTGAGGTTAAATCATGGTGTCTGACCTCTGACCTTTAGTTATTAAATCACAGTTCTGGGAGAGGAGGATGGACACACTGATCTGTCAGGCTTTGGCACTCCATTTACAAAGCCGAAGCTAAAATGAGCTCCCTGTGGAGTGTTTTTAAGTAAAATAGAGGAAATGGAGATATGTAGATTATTGAAGTCTCTTAAGATTATTATTTTTTAATTTGTATTTGAAACATTCTTCTACCAATGAGTAAAAATCTGATGCTGGTACAGATTTATGTTTTCTGACCTCCTCAGACGTTTTAATAATAACTCCAGTACTATATGTAATCCTTTAGATGTAATTGTGCTCTTTTTCAGTGCCATTGGACTATATTTAATGAAGTTGGATAACAGATTCTGTTTAACACAGAACAATTACATCTGTATAATTATGTTTGGTGTTGTCTGATTATGAACAGGATCAGTATTGAATAAGATCAGTACTGGTACGTGTTATGGGCCAGTACTCAAGAGCTTTACTTACTATCAGTACTGTACTGAAATTGTTCAGATTTAATTAGTCCTGTCACTGAACTTTGTTAAATTAGTGTAATGCAAATATGTGATTAAATGTTAAATTGTTGTTTCTCTCTTTGTATGTTACTGTGCATGGTTTGGCTGGTTAATATCAGCAGATACTAGATAACAGATTCTATATCTGGAAGTGGCGTGTGGCACGGTGACCTCACATCTCCAGGGTCCTGGGTTCGATCTTCATAACGAGCTGGTTCGATCTTGTTATGAAATGACAATTGCAGCTGATAGTGTTGAATAAATTCCCATTTCCATTGAGCGTCGGCACATTCGTACCTGCTAAAAGCTTCACAAAGAGCCACAGGCAGAGGAAAAAGCATTTGCAGGTGATTATTCCAATCTGTTATGGCGTTAGGTCTGTGATGTGCTTTACTTTTTATTTACTATTGGTTAGTGCCCAGGTGAAGGAATGTTCATGATGGTCAGCATTTCCTGATCTTAGTCTTCAGTGAGTTGTTGCAAAGCTTTGACGTGTGTTTTGGGTCATTATCTTCAGCCCTATAGATCCAAACAAGCATGTTCACTGGCACTCATTGACGTTGGCCTTCACTCTATCTACACAATCTCTTAATCTTAACCTCAGACCTACAGGTGGCAGGAAAAAATATTCCAGTATTTGTAATATCAAGGTTGTAATGGGGATTAAATGTGTGTTACCTTGGGAGCCTTAATACCCATTGGAATGCATTTTTTATTGTTGGTTGATTATTCCAGAGGAAAATCTCAGCACACCAGAGCTTTTATTCAATGTTAAGTTGTATTATATTGAATAACTGTTAACAGAATGAAAATTGTAAAATTGCCTTGTATTGGCAGATTGGACTGTATTAATTCCACCACAGAAAATTGAGTTAAAAACATTTGTCCTCCTCCAATTATAAATTAGCCGAGGTGCAGGAAATATTGTGGTGGACTAAAGGGGTGTAGAGGCTAAAAAGGTCCACAGGTCAAGTTCCAAATACCACCTGCCACTGTTGGGCCACTGAGCCATCCCTTTAACCCACAGTTGTGCTTGGATTTTGTGTTGTATATCTGTATCAGTTACACTGAATTACAAATGTATTAATTAATCCATATTATTCCATGTTACACCCACAAACTTAAATCTCACTGAGCACTGTTCAAACCATCAGCCAAAAAGTGAAGGAGTTTGACACAACTGCTAACCTACTAAGACATGTGTCCACCTAAACTTACAGCCCAATCAAGGAGACACTAAAGAGAGAAGCAGCCAAGAGGCCCATGGCCCTGGTTCTTCACTTCAAGTAAAGTTGAGTGGAAGTTACTACAATTATTTTATGAAACAATTACTACTTGTGATTTTTTTTTTACTGTGTATACAAATAACAAAACATTCATATTCAACTATATTATTCAAAAGCAGTGGAAATAACCAGTCCTTAGTGGAACCAGAGGTTTGCTGATATTGGAGAACTCTGTGTGTCTTTGCTCTCCAAGGTGTGAGCTCTTTTTTTTTTTTTTTTTTTTTAAACTGAAGAATAGTTAGCTGCATATTACAGAGTGATTCCATAATTTGCTAGGGGTTGTATAATAATATATTATAAGTGCTCAACACAGGGAATTATATTTTGGCCCAAATGAGAGATTTTCTGAGAGGTGCATAAATCATAAAAAGGAAATTATATACATCTCGCTGTTTTCCCTTTACGATCTCCTGGTGCTATCAGTAAAGCAGCATTTGTAGTGGAGACATGACTTTGGACTCAGGTCAGTGTCTGAACCAAAGATGGCAGCATCCAGGACCAGTGATACCCGTGTTCACTGTGATACATGCAGTCATTTATTTATTTAAATGAAAATCCACACTCTTGTGCACACTGTAATCTGAGTAAGTCTGTGCTGGAGGTGTTGATGCCTTGTGCTTCAAAGTAAGATGTATGGATTAATGTTAGCTGATTTCTGTGGTGTTTCCTGTTGGAGTTTCAGGCCCAGCTCTCGTTTTGTCACACTGACCTGTTGTTCTGATTAAAAATGTCTGCAGTACAAAGGTGTTTGGAACAGAGTGACCCAGCTCCCACATGGCCACGGCTCAGTGATCAAACCGCACCTGATTAAATCCTGAGTAACGTTAGCCTTGTTCATGTTTATATTCACATTGTTTATTTCACCAGCTGATGATCTCAATGCTGTGGAACAATGTGTCACATATCCAGTAATCCCAATACCAGTTACTGGTGTAGCTGTTTCACTTACTGGTGGTTATGCAGTGTGGATTTTATGAAGGTTAAAAACACGGGTGCTAAGTACAAGTATTTCATTACTGTACTTAACTATTTATTATTTTGTATGTATATACACACACAGATATCTGTACTTTACTTGATTAGTTCTGTAATGTAATGTAATACATTTCAAATTGGCCTTATTTAGTTTTTATCAGTCTAGTTTGTCTATTTATTGTTTAAACAATTCCAAAACTTAGTGAAGCACCAGTCAAAATCCTAAGTTTATTCCTGGAAATGGCGTGAAGGTGCATGTGACTATAAAATGATGCAATCGTGGTTGTGCAGCTCTCAGGTTCTGTCCCATGGCCCTTACCGTACCATGTGCATACACCACACTTCCTGGTTCATGAGCAGGAATTTATATCACTTATGAGAGATCATAAAAAACCTCAGATGACTGAAAAAATCAACATGAGCATTAATTAAACCCAAGTGCTTAATTATCATCATGCACCACACTGAAGTAATACAACTTAAAGTCTTTCTAACTAGTTTTGATGTTCAGTATTATACTCCCAAAATGGCTGCATACACATTACACAGTTTTGGTTTTATCAGACTCTATAGCTTTTCCTATTTCCCCAGGATGGTGAATTCTATTTCTCTGATGAGTATAAGCAGTATAAAAAAAAACTAATAATTTTCAAAGTTTTACATAAGTATTTTTTATTTAGTAGCATAGTGAAGAGTTTAAAAACTGCTCTTAAAATAGTGACAATGTTGCAGAGTTGAACTACAGTTTGGGTCTCATATCATGATCTACTGCATTAATGAATACTTCCATGTCTCGTGATTATTAATTTAGCAGCATTTATTTAAAAAATTCCAAAGTATTTAGTGTAGTTTGGTTCCTAATGTTCGAAAATGCTTTTATTCTGTTCTTGCTGTGCTTAGTTAAAAACGATAATGTAAAGTACAAATGTAGGTCAAATCAGTACAGTATGTAACCTCGGTGTCTGCACCCCTTACCCTCGGTAAAAAAAAAATCCTGTTTCAAACATGTAGTTAGAAAGGTTTTTTTAAATAAATACTTTAAACATGTATTAGCAGATACTTATCTACTTCAGTAAAATATATTCACCATACTTCAACTTTTACTTGAGTATTTTGATCAGATTAGTGTTACTTTTACTAAAGTAAAGACAGTGTGTCCTTCTGCCCATGCTGGTTATAAATGATGGGTTTAATGAAAAAATGCAGCACAGTTCTTACCATTGAAAAACAAGTTTATTCAAGCCTATGTGAAAATGTGTCTCAGATAAATAACGATGTATCTGATATTACATGAAATGGTTTAGTCTGAGTGTACTGAGTGTACTTTAGTCAGCAAGTGATGACACAGTTAAATACCTCACTGTTTATGACCTTATCTCTCATGTAATTACTGTAATCAGAGTCAATTAAAGCCCCATGTAATCAGGAGCAGGTTTTACACTAAGCTTTATTCCACTATACTGACTACATACTGAAAAACGGTCAAAACATGGTGTAATAGTGTGGCTTTGACAGGGGGATATGTAAGCATTGGCTCAGCCATATTTTAAAAGCCCGTCACACAGGACTGTCCCGCTAGCCAAGAACAATTACAGAGATCTGGTTGTAGCTGAACATGCGTTGATTACAGTTTTCTGTTGGAGTGTCCATGTCTACTTCTTCTACGTTTAGGCTGTAGCAAATCGTAATCCTGATTGAAAAGGCACCACTGGAAGGGTCATGAAGACCAATGTCATTAAGCTCTTACTCAAAACTGAAGGTTTCCAAAAAAAGAAGGTAATGTGTTTGGCTTCGGGTGGGGTTTATATCCTATTCGATCATGAATCATTTGCTCTCTGATTTTTCCCTCAGAACCTCCAGCAGCACCGCTCATGTCACTCGTCGTGGGAACACCAACCACATCCACTTCATCTCGCTGTTTCTTTCGACTCTGTAATTAGCAATATAAGAGAAGGATCCATTAACATTTGCCATACTCATGTTTAACTAACAGGGATGGACATGCAGGCAGCATGACTGGTTTAAAGCATAAACCTTTCCTACCTCAAGTTCTTTTTTCACACTTTCAAACTCTTCTGTATCATCCAGCTTGAGCTCCAAGCGTGTTGGCTTTCGTCGAAGCATGGCTTTGAGTAACTTTAAAAGACATGTCTAAAGTTAATCTCATGAGAAGAACCCCAGAAAGACCAGGCCACAGTGTTCACTTATATTCTCTCACTTATAAGGCTGCATAGCGCTTTTGTTCTTTAAATAAGATAAACTAGAGCAAACCAAAATACACTTTGAGACATAAAGCGGTTGGTGAGCTGAGCTCACACTGACTGAATGGGTCCAGAACTTAAATAAAACAAAACCAGATTACGTCCATTAGAGGTTCTGAATGTGGGTTATGATTAATCACCCAGCCATAAACATGCATTCAGTTAGTTAGCTGATAATTTTAGTGGAATGTCGTTTTGACTCTCTTACTTAAGGCTCTATGAACATCCATCAGATGGTAGAGATGTTACAGGGATAAACCAGCTTTAAAACACAGGATTATCATTTTATTATTATTATTATTATTATTATTATTATTATTATCAGTTAGTTCCTATACAGCAGTTTTAATAGGTCCAGTCAGAACCTGGGTTTTTGTAACGTTAAATAAACTGTTCTATGGAGCCAATAGTGACTAAAACTAGCATTAGAAAAGTGAACGGTTTTACTTGCCGCTTTGATCCGGTTGTATGTGGATATGCAGACCGATCTTTGTTACTTCACTGTATCTATGAGCCGAAGTGAAACATGCGGTTATAATGATTTATAAACAGCTTTGAACAAGTTCAACACAACACAAGATAACCTAGTAATGCGATTTTTACCACAAACACACCAGCCGTAACCGAGACTTCCTTTATTTACAAATCAGGAGACACAAAGTCAAAATAAAAGTCTCAGATCGTCCACAACACCACGTGGCAATAAACGTAATAATACACACATTATCATCACTTCTCACTCTATAGATTAAACCAGCCACTAGGGGTCACTATCCAGTGTATCTTTTGTGCCGGTCCCAAGCCCGGGTAAATGGTGAGGGT
>JAVSBU010011684.1:0-14998 GCA_033118015.1 Loricariichthys derbyi | reverse complement strand
TGCTTAACCGCGATTTTTGCAGGTAAAACCGAAAAAGGCTTATCTCGGTTAACTCGGGCGCAACCGTGTATGTGTGACCGAGGCTTTTAAAAGAAAATAAGATAACATATATTTAACAAAAAATTACACAAAATAATTAAATTTATCAGATTTTTCATCATTTAGCATGACCAGCTTTAGCAAAAAAAAATATCACTTTTTTTAGGGAGACTTGCTTTTAGTTTTTGAAAGTAATCCCAAAAACATTCAGTGATGCTGAGGTTCAGAGGCACTAGGTCTATTGTGTGAAAACACCAGCAGGTTCTTTGTTGATCTCCATAGAAGTACACATTCGGTTATTATCCGGCTGTAATTTCCTCTAAATCAAACTGCATGATGTATTGAATTTGTTTGTGCTTAGGGTTGTGCTTCAATGAAAAACAAATCAGCTCCACCAGATCATGTTTTCCAATGCTTGACTGACTTTAGACAAGATTCTAAGAGTCTTATAATCTGTTGGGTCTAAAACTCTTAAATGTTAATGCTTTAGTCAATATAACCCTGCTTCACTTCTAAGAAGTCCTGTTTTTCATATTCTACTGCAAATTTCTTTTTTCATTATTATTATTTATTAATGTTTTATTTCTCAGTAACAGTAAGAGCTCTGGGACTTCCAATCTGAGCTTCACCATGTATGACCTAAGCTCCAATATCTTCACAGTAACCTAAAGACAATATAGATTAGGGCTGAATCTGAAATCTCTTTCCTCACCCCTGGGATAACAGTGCTTTTACACCATTTAAATTGTACTGTATATGACATAGGAAGCTATTTCTGCTTAACCACTGGGTGAAATAATTTAGAGTGACCTTTCTAGAAGGTAATATTAGAAGTCCTTATAGGTTAGAATTCTGATTAGCTAAAAAGACTAAACTAAAAAGTCCACTAAAAGACTACTGTAAGGTAGATTACGCTTCAAACTTCAGGTCATGGAAGAGAATCAGAATCAGATTTTATTCACATATTGCTCATACAAGGAATTTGTTTACAGGAAGCTCCCATGTTAATGTTCTGTTAATGTTATATACTGTCATTGATCACAAGTTGTTGGACTGGATCTTCTTACGTTTAAGATGAAGTACCTTACTTCAGGTAGATAGTAAGAAACTGGACCAGGTGGTAACAAAAGTGAGAGGGGTGTCAAGATATATTTATCTGCACTGATCCTGGTTCTGGAGATGTATATTTCAGTATATTTCAGATTAACACTAGTGGCAGACCTGTATTTCATTCAAAACCATATCACTGGTTCAAAACCAATGATAGTGGTGTTGTCTACAAACTTCATGACTTTGACAGATGGGTATGTGGAGGTGTGATCATATGTGTAGAGAGTTTATTTATTTGTTTTATTTAAAGTTGCTTCAGCGTCAATGGCTTCATAACAGGAGCAAGGTTACATCAATACAAGTCAGACACATTCTGACATATCGGGCCAATTTAGAGCAGCTAATTAATGTTAGGTGTGTCTCTGTAATGTGGGAGTAAACCAGAGTGCTTGGAATAAACCCAAGTGGACATGAGGAGGACAAGCAAACTCCACACAGGTGTAGTCCAATGGTGATATCAAACTGGAGAGGGCCAGCATTTCTGTACAGTGAAAAGAGAAGCGGGGAGAGCACACGCCCTTGAGATGCCCCAGTGCTGATCGTCTGGGTGCTTAATAGGTATTCGTCCAGTTGGTGAAGTGGGGTCCATCGAGTTGGTTGAGTTTGTGATGAAGCAGTTCTTAGATTATAGTGTTGAATGATAGAGTAGAAATTTTAACATGCTGGTCAGTGTGTTAGTGGAAGGAGTGCAAGGCTGAATAATTATGTGATCTACTAAGCTGTTGAACCAATAAGGGAACTGTTGACGATGCAGAACGGGGTTTGTGATCATCTTCATATGTAGTATACCAGTCTGTATGACCACAGAGATTAGGGCATTCTGCCATGTAATCAATCCTAAAATGGTTGATATTTTTGCCAGTATTATTGTGGTTCATTATAGCAGACAAGTACTTTGATCTTTTGAGGATCTGAGTGAAAATAGGTACAAGTTGATTGGTGTACAAACTTTCAGACATGATGGTGAGATACCATCTGGAAATGGTGTCTTCTTGACCTTTATTTTCTGAAAGGTTAGATACTCACCATCTACACAGATTTTCAGCAGGCTAAGGTGTTGGTATTGGTGCAGACAGTGTTGGGGGAGCATGATGCATTTGCTAATGGTTATATCTGGTGTGAATATATGGACTACAGTTATAAGTTATCCTGAGCTTTTTATTCCTGCTGTTGAATGTGTTTAACTTATCAACCAGCTGATGAGCACCCATTATCTGGGCGGTGGGGGTAGGTTTGCAGTTCATGATGTCTCAAAGAATTTTTATTGTCTGACATCATGCTTTCTGTTTCTGTTTGCTGGAATAACTCCGCAAACAAGTAACTGCGCGCTCTGTGGATCCAGCCATGCGGAGGAACCACCAGAGGAGCAGGAAGGGTTGTGGTCGTCCTTCCTCCCCGAGGAAGATCGCTCAATGTGGGTCACAGAACCTCAGCCACCTGGGTACGGAGGTCTGGAGAAGGCCCGACGTAGAGGTCGTAGAGGCGAGCCTCTGTCCACCCGGAGCAGAGGGTTCGAGTTTTTCTGAAGAACCAGTGCTGCACCTCCAGGGCCAGGGGAAACCAAGGAACCCTAGCCCAGGAAGAGTGCTCGATCCTGGGCATGGATCGGAGGCCGCCTGGGTAGCTACTTTATAATTTTGTTAGGGTGTTTATGATTGTACAGTGACTGGTCCCCACTATCTCTTTGAGAATGTCACAAGGCCAGCTGCTGCAGCCCAGCCTGACATTAGATGGCTGAGACGGCATTCAGCCGGATGTGCAACACTAATTAGAGGTTGATGCGGAACACCTGGTTCTGGTGTTATTTAAGCCACTTTCTTACGCCACGAAATTACACACAAAACTTTTCACCATTGAATCCTAATAACATCAATATCATATATCTGTCAACAAAGTGAAATTTAAATCCATGGATTTTAAGAAAAAAATAATTTTGACCAGCTCTGCTCTGAAACGGAAATGCTGTGATGACGTAGATGTAGGCTATGGGAGTCGTCAGCCTGTTGCTAATTCCGGATAGGTTAGAACCCGATAAAACACAAGTTTTACATAAATATTTTCCTTGTCTAAATGTACCAAACGATTAAAATGGACTTACCAATTTTTTACGATACTGAAGTCGATTTCTGGGGTCGGCTAGACTTCCATCTCCTCGCTGTTGTATAATCCACAGAGACCCGCCACACCAATGAGCCGTGTAGCCGGCTGAATCCCAAATGGCTTTGCTTCTGAGAGTAGTGCACTTAAACGTACACTATGTGTAGTCCAGAAATCTCTTATTCACTGCAATATTGTATGGTATGACAGAATAAATATTATGACGGAGTGTAGTAAGGCATATTTAAACAACGCACGAAGCGAGGGTTCTTACACTTTATAGCCTACATACTACCCTGTAAATAAACTTTTTGTTTGTTTGTTTGGAACTGAGCCCACATTTCCACCAATCAGAGAGTGCCATCTGCGGCGCTTTGGAGCCTACGCCTATGTCAGGTCCATTTTGCAAAGGTGTTTTAGGAAGGCTGTGAGAATGACCTACAAAATCCAATTTTTTAACAATTATAAGGTACACTAATCTCCATCCGACTGCATGAAATTATTATGTGTTATATAAAGAACCAGAAATGACCATTAGATGATATTTGCCAAAATGCGTTAAATATGCCCTTTAAGTCATTCTGCGCGCATCACGGCGCCAACTTCGATGTTTATACGCCTCTTCTTTTTGAGCTTGATATCACTCCTTTCCTAGTTAGCACCGAGTTCTAATCATCACATACTCCTCTTGTCCTATACTAATTTAGGCTTACCCATAGCACCCCATGCCACTCACCATGCGCTTCTCGTGGCTTCTAGATATCAAGGATTTACCTATTGCTTAGATTTCAGAGTCAGCTCTGCCACCTGGTACTTCCCCTCCTGCAAAGAGGGAAAGGCAGACTCTCACGCCCCATGACCCTGGCTGGTGGCAAGTCCATCCTGACAGTAGCTCCTTGGTGGAAACATCTGTCAGGGTCAGATGGTACTGCCCTTCCTGCAAAGAGGGGAAGGAGGTGTAAGACCAAGAGGTCCGAGGTAACGACAGGGCCCATAGATAGGGTAATATCAGTGCTTCCCATAGGCACTACCATCCTTACCCACTAGGCTGCAGTAGCTTAAAGCCACAGTAGTTGTCTCGCCCCCAGCGTTTAGGTCCTAATTCCCCTGACACCAGCATCATGACAGAGAAACTTTGTTTTTAAACATTTCAATCATTTTTTCATACATTTGTTGAGATCATCTGCTCATCTCTACTCTTCAAAAACTCAGGCTTTTGTGGATCCTGCTTTTATACCAAACCATGATTATAATCACCTGTTGACATCACCTGTTTGAATGACACTTTTAGTTTTTATCCCATTACTAGCCCTGAACTGCCAAGTCAATTCAAGCCAAATTTATTTGTATAGCTCTTTTTACAGTGGAGCATTGTCTCAAAGCAGCTTTACTAACCTTGAAGTTATAAATGCATGAACCAGTTTCTCAGCATCTACAAAAGACAGAATATTTCTGATCTTAGCAATATTGTGCAAATGAAAAAAAGGCGATTTTAGTGATGTTGCTAACATGTACATCAAATGAGAGACCTGATGTTTCAAATGGTTTTTGGAATGTGTTGCAGGTCTAAAATTTAAAAATGAATAACAAATGAAATAAACCAGTGTTTCTTATATTGAAAACAAAATGATTCATCTTGGGTTCAAACTATCTGCTATTAAATAAAAATGAAAATAATTGTAAGAAACATTGCTTTTTTTCTTTGCATTTGCACTTTCTCATTCTGATTTGGGCTTGTACAACATAAAGGTGGTTAAGTATGTTTGGTTCTGTGTAGGGCAATAGTTTGTTGTTGGTGTCTGAGCATTTTGTGAGTGAGATTTGCTCTGTTGAATTCTCCTGAAACAATAAGCCAGAGCCCACGTATTTGAACTATTATTTATTCAGTAAGGGCTTTCTGCATGTCAGTCGCACATGCTTCAGTTGGGATGTAAACACTGACCAGGATATGTAATAAGAAGTTTCTGAAAAAAACTTTGCAGAATCAGTTAGCAGGAGTTTGTTAGCCCTGTCACTTCAGTACAGTGACCTTCAGTGATATACAAATAAATTCTTCCACCAAACAATTTTCCACTATGTGACCAGCTCTGTAATGAGAACTGGATAGATGCATCATCAAGGATGGATTCACCTAGCTAGAGAAAGTAATTGGAAATCTTGGACAGGTTATGGATGCACTTGTTAGCCCTTCTTGATGAAGGCAAGTAAAACTTCATATTTCTATATAAGTCACCATATATGGTTATACAGTTCAGGTACTGAAAATAGATCAGTCTCTCAGGAGGAAATACAATAAAAACTTACTTCATTAGTATACCTCTTCAACTGCAGATTTAATGCAAATATATAATCAGCCAATGACACAATGACATTTAGGCATGTAGACATTATCAAGACCAGAGGTATCATACTCAATCAAAGAGGGGGACCAAACCTAAAAACCATCTACAACGTGAGGCAATATATCAGTAATTTCAGAAATATAAATTATTAAATGCTTCTAAGAGTTCCAATTTAAAACACATGGCAAATCAGCATCATTTCAACCACATGAATATTTTATTTAAATATAAATAATCTGTCTTTTGATAAAAGTACAAATCTGCAAAACATACATCATACTATATGTGCAGGCTCCTTCCTCTTATGCTCAACACATCAGCATTCAGTAATTCAGTATTTCAGTAATTCCATACATATTTTTTATCAACTACAACAAAATTACAGTGAAGTTGCGATGCTATATAAAAGATAAATAAAAACAGAATACGATGGTAGCAGCATCCAAGAAAGGCTGAGACTTTGAAGAGCAAGAGATGGAAAAGGAAAAGGAAATGTGTGAGAAAATTATTGAAATGTTTAAAAACGTTCCTCAAATAAAGATTGTAAGGAATTTGTATATTTCAGTCCTAACTTTTACTGATTTGGTTTATTTTTCATTATCTTGTTGATAAAGTCATGGATGTTCCTGTTAAAGATCTCATCTTGAATCCATATGTTACTCTAAAATCTCAATGTGCTTTTCTGCATTAAAGCTGCATCACATAAGTGTAAATGACCTTTAATAAGGGTCCTGACCAAACCCCATACCATAACAGACCCTGTCATTTGGACTTGGTATTGATAATAATCTGAATGGTCCTTTTCCTCTTTGGTCTGGAGGACATGGTGTTTTTTCCAAAAAAGATCTGAATACTGATTCATCTGGCCACGATCCACATTTCCACTGTGTGATGGCCCATCCTAGAGGATCTGAGCCCAGAGAAGTTAACAGAGCTTCTGGATATGGTTAATATGATGTTACCAATACCGCTCACACCACCAGAGGGCATCCGTGCTCTACCAACTGTCCCAGCGCGAGATCACGCATGCACCGGAGTAATCAGGGACTACACAAGAGACAGCTGTGAGCTGGCCTATAAATACAGTGGTATCTGAGCTGTCTCTGATAGCATACTTGAACGGTAACAGCTCTGCGCAGTGCTTCATGTATTGCTTCTTGTATCACTTCATACTTCACTTCGCGTATCACTTTATATATTTCGCCTTTTCTCGTACGAGCATTGGCGCACCAGCGGTAGCACACTTTCAGTTTCGTTTTTAGCATGAGGAGAGCTCAGATCACTCACACTCTTTTCTGTTTGTAGCTACCTTTTTCCAAGTTTCAACCCCCCCCCAAGAGTTTGCATTGTTTTTTCGCTCAGGCCTTGTCCCATTACCTCTGTTCTCTCACATTTGCGACCCCTAGTTGTTTATTTGCTTTTTGTCATCCCCATCTCCCTTTTCCCTCCAGTCTCTCTGCTCGCCTTGGTGGTGACACTTACGGTGGGTGTTTATCCCCTTAGGGACACAGGTACCCCTTCACCTGCCAAGCAGAGACGTGGAGTAGGCACCAGCAGGGCTGAGGTAACCTTGAGGGCTCTTAGACAGCGTAGGGTCAGAGGGCACCCATCACAGTCATCACCACGCCACGGTTGAATGCCTCCTTAGGCCCTCTCTATTGATTATTATAACACATAAGGCTTCTTTTTAGCACACTACAGTTTTAAGTAGTATTTGTGAATGTAACTCCATATTGTAGTTCTTGGTACAAAGGTTTACCAATCTAAACGTGTTTAAAACTAAATGTGTTTTAAATCACATTGTTATTTAGTTGTTTATTTTTTATTCATTACTAGCTCTAAACTGCAACAGTCAAAGTAAATGTAAAAACGCTGTGTGGGTTTTATATGCATTTCCATACTGTCCTAACTCCTTCTACATGCAAACTTCACACTAGCAGAGTCCAACAAAAGTACCGATAAAGCTACAGAATGGAACACTGTTAGAAGGAAAACTGTACAACCAAAATGATTGGATTATACAGCAGTTTAAATAAATGAGTAAAATATACAGTATGCCTAACTATGTATTACTGTAATTATTCCAAAATACCTGTATTTCTTGCATTTTTTGGGCAAAGCTAGCAGTACGTTTCTCTTCAACAGCCATGATTTCTGTTATCTTCTGTTGGGCTTTTTTCTTCTCCGCATCTGTATCCATTTTCTCCAGAACCAAAATGGATTTTTCAGAGTCTGCAGCCTCCACTAATTTCTAATAGTCAGGAAATAACAATAGAAAGAGAACATTTCTTCATATATCAAATTAACTTCCACAAATATAGCAACCATAAAATAATATTTTAATGGTTTTATTTAATATATTATTTGTTTGTCTAATGTTCTGACATAATACATATTATTACCCCAATTCTAATGAAGTAGGGATGTTGTGTAAAACATAAATTAAAACAGAATATGATGATTTACAAATCATTCTAAACCCATATTCAATTAAATACACTACAAATATAAGATATATAATGTTCAAAGAGATAAGCTTTATTGTTTTTTTTTGTTTTGTTTTGTTTTTTTTGCTAATATTCACTCATTTTGAATTTGATGGCTACAACACAATCCAAAAAAGTTGGGATGGTGGAAATTTGTAGATCAGGAGATGGAAACGTCCGAACTTCATTGAAATCTGGGCTGTACATTTTCATCTATATATATAATTAAATATGTATGTTTACATTATTATTATTATTATTTTTATTATTATTATTATTATTATTATTATTATTATTATTATTATTATTATCTATAATTATTATTCATTAATTCAATATTGCTCACGTTAATATCCCATAAATCTAATTTCTTTTGTCTACACTTTAATAGTATGATACAGTAATATGAACAGATAAAAAAGTGATATTGGTTCCCATGCTTGGGCACTATACCTTTTAAATGCATTTTTTGCATAAATAATATCCTTATGGGTTTCTTATCCTTAAAAGTTCTCTGCAATTTTTTTTTAATCCATAAATGTATATAAATGTCAAAACAAACAAAAACAGTAATTATGCTAATAACGCTAAGGCTAATAATAAAAATAATAATAATATTAATAATAATAATCCTTGTAATGTAAATTAATTAATATTTATTTTAACAACACAAACTAGGCCTATATCAAACTGACATTTATACAGGTAAATCTAAATTAATTAGAATATCATGAAAAAGTTCAACAATTTTGGTCTGTGTGTAGAGGCTTTGATCTTGTATAGTATTCTAATTTTCTCTCTCACACACACACACACACACACACACACACCATGTTTCACTATCTTTGTGGTGCTAAACTTAACTTTAACTTCAGTAACCTGAAACAAATCTTTTGACTTTTGACTTGCAGAATTTTTGCAGTTTCTATAAAAAGCTGTTTACCAAACAGGGACCAGCAAAATCTCTCCACAACTTCAGATCTTTCTCCTGACATTTCGTTCTAGACATTTGGTCCCCACCATGTATAAATATAAAAATGGTCCCGCACACACATACATTACAACAGTAGAATCTGATCCCACATCAGCTTTATTTGTGTAGATTTAAACTTACTTTCCATTTGTCCAGCTCCGCTGTTAGGTCGATCAGCTCCTGGGCCTCCGACATGCTGTCTTTAGAAAACAACAAAAACGGAAAGAGAAACGCTGAGAACAAACGAGCCAGTAGAAGGAAAGGGATCTTTAAAGTAATAAAGCGCGCGGCTTTAATTATGGCGTTAAATTAATGAGAGTTACCTGTGGGTTCTTCTGCTCGTTTGGATCTGATATGCTGATGATACAGATCAATGTTCCGGGTTCTGCCCGCTGAGCTGAATTGTTTCTCAGAAATGAGCGTCCTAAAGTGAAAGTGAAAGTAAGATGCTCAGGTTGATTATAAAAGCTTAGCCGTGTCTGATCACATTAAATCAGGTTCACTAAAGGGAAGCCTGTCGGATCAGTAAAAGAAACTCAGAATGGACGATAAAACGTTACTTCTCGAGGGTTTACCGGATGATTTAGACCTAGTAAGGTCCAAGCTAGAGGTCTATTTCAGAAACAAAAAGAAATCTGGTGGAGAGGTAATGCAGATTGTGGAGCACCCTGAGGAGAAGAGAAAAGCCCTGCTGATCTACAGCGACCCAGCCGGTAGGTACTGCAGATCCCTTCCTCATGACAACTCCGGATCACTTATTCTGTAACACACTCTCATTTATTTAACACTTATTTATGCCTAACATTTACACAACTCCAAACCTGAGTTCACTTCTAAAACCTATAGAACTTTATTTTATTTATGCTCATTTAACTGCAAGCAGTTTATTTTACTCACAGATAGAATAAATTACTGGTGGTAATTAATGGTTGACCATTCAAATAAATAAATAAATAAATAAATAAATAAATAAATAAATAAAATGGGTTATTCTTCAGTTAGGGGAATTTTTAAGTCCCCAGGTTATGCTTTATTACAAAATAACTAGTCTATGTATTAAAATACAATTTATTGCATCACCAAAATCATTTTGATTTCCATTTTTTAAACATTAATACTTTTCTGCTTTGACCTTATCCCCAACCCAAAATTTCTCTTCTGAAATAAAATTAATTGCAAAAACACAATTTGTGTTTTATAATAAAATATAAAGACATCAAATGTATTATTTTTGTTCATATCTACTGTGTATATGAATTGTGCATATTCTTGAACAATTAACACAAACAACCTATAATTTCAGTAGCACATTATTTGAAGGTAACACTTATTACGTCATAATTAATTTACCAAAGGCTGGCAGCATCTCACAGTAGCTGTTGACTAGGGTTATCAAATAAATGACCTAGAATTATTTTTTCCTGAAAAAAGTGAAAATTGTCATTACTCCAACATGTCATTATGACCTAAAAATTTATTATTTATTCCCCTTGAATTACACATCTTAATTCTGCATAAGTTCAGTTGTAGCCATCATTAAGGCTTTTCTATAAAGCACGCAAATATTATCTTGAAATAATTAATACACAATGTTTACTCTTTGTTTTTCGAAAATAATCACCCAAATATCAATAAAGTTAAAATCATACAGAATAAATGATTGTTTTTAAACATTGATGATGGACTACATATTTTTATGCTGAGGTTAGAAAGTTAAAGTAAGACTTTTTTTCACATCAAATATTGCTTGTTAATCATTTTGGTATGTTATTTAATGAGAAATTTAATAGAAATTCATTTCTGCTCTTTGAATACCCAGATTTAAAGACAGTGCTTGCTAAAGGAACCCACCAGATTGATTTCAAAGCCCAGGGAGTAACTGACTTGACAGTGAAAAGTCTGGAAATCAAGAGGGGAAAACCAGCTCCGTTTCAGAAGCCAAAGCTAAAACCAGTTCTTCCTGCCAGATTAGCACATTCCACTGTTACACAGGTAACTTTCAGTTTAATTTATCTTTTCCTAACGATAAGGTAGACTTAGATTAACATCATATAGCCTGTTTAACTTGTTTTCAATAGCTTGCGGCACAATAAAACAATTTGCAGCCCATAAACAGAATGAATGAGGAAGTGTTTCTACTGTTGTATTAAATAAAATAATTATTTTATGATTCAGCATCTTCTGTGTGTTTTCTTTATCTCCTTGCAATTACATGACTTTTAACAGGAGGAACCTGTTGCTAAAATTCACAAAGGTATAGCAATATTTTGTGTATTTTCTCAGATTTAATGATATTCTGAATATAAGCATTGAAATTTGTCATACTAAATGGATGTATCTTCAAATTGTGTCTCTGACTCAGAAAAAGAAGTAATCTCTAATACAAAGGACCTGCTTGTCTCTGTCATGGACTCAGTCGATAAAGAGACACTTACAATTTACTTTGAGCAGTTTACAGATAAAGCTGAAATCACAAAACATGGAAAAAACAGCTGGATCCTAAAAGTATCGAAACCATCAGGTATATATACAAGACCTTGTTTTGTTATTATTCATTGTTCACCAACTGAACTGTGCACGGCAGTTGCAATATATAATTAAAAATCAGTCAACTTGAAGATGTAAGGTGGCAGTAACTTCGAACTCCATCAGAGGGTGTTGCATGCAAATGATCAGGATACAAATAAATGCGGAGTACATGAATGGATTCATAGATTAAGAAGAGCTGGTACAGTTCAATGAATGTGTAGTTTAATGAGTGAAAAATGAGTCACAAAGCAGATACTAGCAATAACGATTGGCAAAAAGCATTGATTGCATTTGGGCATGAAAAAGGCCATAGTGTGAAGGAATTAGCTGAGTTTGCAAATGTGTTGTAGTGTACAGTCATAGGGGTGTACCAGAAAAGGATTTCCTATATTTCTGCATAAAATGATAAAACATCACCAGATTTTCACACAAGTCCTAAAAGTAGATAAAGAGAACCCAGTTAAACAAATGAAACAAAATATTACACTTGGTCATTTATTTATTAAGGAAAATGATCCAATATTACATATTAGTGAGAGGCAAAAGTATGTGAACCTCTAGGATTAGCAGTTAATTTGTAGTTGAAATTAGAGTCGGGTGTTTTAATCAATGTGATGATAATCAGGTGTGAGGGGGCACCATGTTTAATTTAAAGAACAGGGATCTATCAAAGTCTGCTCTTCATAACATGTTTGTGAAAGTGTATCATGGTATGAACAAAGGACATTTCTGAGGACCTCAGGAATAAGGCTGGAAAAGGTCTCAAAACCATCTCTAAAGAGTTTGGAATCCACCAATCCACAGTCAGATAGATTGTGTACAAATGTATGAAATTCAAGACCATTTTACCCTCCCCAGGAGGGGTCGATCAACAAAGATCATTCCAAGAGCAAGGCATGTAATAGTTGGTGAGGTCACAAAGGACCCAGGGTAACTTCTAAGCAACTAAAGGCTTCTCTCACACTGGTTAATGTTCATGAGTCCACCATCAAAAGAACACTGAACAACAATGGTGTATATGGCAGAAGGAGAAAGCCACTGCTCTCCAAAAAGAACATTACTGCTAGTCTTGTTAAAGATCACATGGACAAGCCACAAAGTTATTGGAAGAATGTTTGTGGATGGATGAGACCAAAATAGAACTTTCTGGTTTAAAAGAAAAGCGTTATGGAAAACACTGCATTTAGCATAAGAACCTTATCCCATCTGTGAAACATGGTGGCAGTAGTATCATGGTTTGGGCCTGTCTTGCTGCATCTGGGCCAGGACGGCTTGCCTTCATTGATGGAACAATGAATTCTGAAATATATCAGAGAATTCTAAAGGAAAATGTTAAGTCATCTGTCTATGAACTGAATCTCAAGAGAAGTTGGGTCATGCAGGAAGATAACGACCCAAAGCACACAAGTGGTTCTACCAAAGAATGGTTAAAGGAGAATAAAGTTAATGTTTTGGGATGGCCAAATCAAAGTCCTAACCTTAATCCAATGGAAATGTTGAAGGACCTGAAGTGATCAGTTAATCTGATTAAACCGACCAACATCGCAGAGTTGAAGCTGTTCTGTATGGAGGAATAAAGGGATAAAAGTTTAGTTACAATTATTACTGCACAGGGGGGTCATATCTGATACTGAACTCGAAGGTTCACATACCTTTATCACTCACTAATATTGGATCATTTTCTTCAATAAATAACTGACCAAGTATAATATTTTATCTCATTTGTTTAACTAGGTTCTCTTTATCTACTTTTAGGTAAATCTGATGATGTTTTCAGTCATATTTATGCAGAAATATAGAAAATTCTAAAGGGTTCACAAACTTTGAAGCACCACTGTACTGTCACATCAACCATAGGACCAATTTCCACATAATTAAAACACCTTCAGAACACCACAAAACCTCCTCCAGCTTGAATTGCACCTTGCATTGAGTCCTCATTGAAGGGCTCCTGATGAGTTAGATGAACACGACTCCTAGCATTACTCCCATACAGACAGAACCAGATTCATATTTCTAGTCATGAACAGTCCCACTAGGTAACTTTATGAACAAAAGTGGACAAAGGCCTCTTTTATGCCACACTGCTCCATATGTTCATAGTATGTGGTTCCCTGTGAAGTTTTCTTTCAGAAATTGCTTGTGAAGAACCAGTCTTGACTTTTAGAATTTTGTGCCTGGAAGTGAAGCAATTTTTATTGACAAACCGTGAAACAGCCTGTCCTTCAGTTTCGTATCTCGACCACAATCCTGATGAGAATTTCCTGTGGACTGTATTAGGATCCACGCCAGATCTGCACCGATACTAGTGTGCACTGGTACTAGCCAGTGAGACAGGGTGCAAGGCAGGAACAACCCTAGACTGGGCACCAATCCTTCATAGGGCATATCCTCTTAAAGACTTATACACACAATCACACACTAAGGGCACATCAATTAATCTAACATGCATGTCTTTGGAATGTGGGAGGAAACTGGAGTACCCGGAGAAAACTAATGCAGACACAAAAAGGAAATGCAAACTCCACAGAGGTGGAGACTGTGGTCAGGTTTGCACAGGGGATCTCAAAATCATAAATGACCTACAATGAAACACAAAAATGACAAATCAATAAAACTGAAAATGACATGTTGTACATTGTACCATTATCTCACAGAAATGTAAAAGTTTAATGTGCTTTCTAAGATGTGTTAAAGATTCTCGCTGAGAAGAAACATGACTTTGGTCTAACTGTGGAGGCCTATAAACAAGCAAGTAGACCAGAGGAGTGGGACCCTCATCGTTTCATCCTCACTGGATTTAAAGACAGCTCCACAATCAAATTTATTACAATATTTATTGGAAGCTGCAGTGAAAAGGCAGAGCACACCTGGGAGAATCTAGATGATGAAAGGATTGTGGTCACCTTCAAAGAAGATGTTGGTAAGTTTGGGATGGAATTCAATTTGGCACTTTTTCAGATTGCCAAGTAGTATAGTTGCTTAGTTATTAAATTAGTAGGTCTTAATCCAAGTGAGATATACAGTGCCTCCAAGTAGTATTGAACCCCCTGTAGATTTTCCATCCGTACAGTAAAGCATGGTGGTGGCAGCATCATGCTGTGGTTCTGCTTCTCAGCTAAGGGGCCTGGCCATCTGGTCCACATCCACAGGAAGATGAATAGCACAGCTTACCTGGAGATTTTGGCCAAAAACCTCTGCTCCTCCATCAAGGATCTTGAGATGGGCCATCATTTCATCTTCCAACAGGACAACGACGCCAAGCACACGGCCAAGATAACCAAGGCCTGGTTTAATAGATAAAAGTTTAAGGTGTTGCAGTGGCCTAGTCAGTCTCCTGTCCTTAATTGAAAACTTGTGGAAGGAGCTCCAGATCAAAGTGCACAAGAGATGTCCAAAGAACCTAGACAACTTGGAGAAGA
>JAVSBU010011491.1:0-15005 GCA_033118015.1 Loricariichthys derbyi | reverse complement strand
TGGAATAACCTGGTGGTTCAGTATATTCAGGTATCAGCTGATCTCATTCTTTGGGCTCATAAAGTTACTGAACCGAGGCCTGACCTAGAACTGCAGCAGAACCCCAGATCATAGCTCCGCCTCCACAGGGGGAACCTTTTTTTGGCCAGGCAGTGTTTGTCTCAACGTCTTTGCTGATAGATTGGAAATTCATTTTGTGTCTTGTTTGTCCATGTAGGTCGTCCCAGAGCTGGAGCCTCTGACAGAAACACAAACCAACTCACCTGATCTGAAAACATGATGCAGATTCACTTCATGAGATACATTTATATTTACAGCATTTAACAGATACTAATTAACAATTCATCTACAACGCTGAAACTAACAGAACAAAGCAGCTTCTTAAGAAGTAACTTACATTAATGCTTCAAATGGAGACACTCTGATTATGACAGTTGACATTTGCTGGATTTGGCTGCCCAAAATAACTTCAGTTCCAGTTCATATCCCAACATAACCGAGTCACTTTTTTCAAGAACTCACCAATAAATGAACAGAACAAGTGTCATGTCAAAATGAAACGAGCTACCTGCCCAACTCCTTCCCTACAGTGAAGCATGGTGGTGGCAGGGTTGAGAGAGAGCTGAATGGAGCAACATACAGTGATATTTTTGAAAACCTAATGCAGAGGGCTTGGGACCTCAGTCTGTGCAGAAGGTTCTCTTTCCAACAAGACAATGATCCTAAACACAGCCAAGATAATCCAGGAATAGTTTAGGGATGACTCTGAATGTCTGAGTGGCCCAGCCAGACCCAGTTGACCATCTTTGGAGAGACCTGGAGAAATGGACATTCACCAATAGTCTACATCCAAACTAACAAATCTTGAGAGGTTCTGTGGAGACAACTAGCCATAAATTTTCAAATCCTGTGTACAAACCCTGTGTCATTAAACCCAACAAGACTGGAGAATGTAATCACTTTCCAAGGACCTTCAACTAGGTATGGAGTAAAGTGTCGGAATACTTAAGGACAATGCAGTGTTTTAGTTTTACCTTTTCAATTAATTTGCAAAAATTTGTAAAATTCTGTTGTACTTTGTCATTATGGGGTATGGTGTGCAGAAAAATGGGGAAAACTTGATTTTTTTATTTTTGCATTTTAGCACAAGGCTGCAAAATAAAAGGGAAAATAGTGAACGGGTTTGAAGATTTTCCAAATGCATTGTAAAATATATTTATGTAAAATGTCTTGTGTATCAGTAGAGTTCCAGTTTGTTTATTTAGTTTATTTCATTAATAAAATTCAGGATAGATGCCTATTTAATAATGGACACAAGGTTTCATTGAAACTAGTCATCCAGTCCCAGATCAGGATAATTTAGTGTAATCAGTGAACCTAATGCATGTCTTTGGACTGTTGGAGAAACTGGAGTACCCAGAGTAAACCCATACAGAAACTTGGAGAAAATGCAGACTCCAGACAAAGACCAGGGACAAACTGGGGACTCTGGAGCTGTGAGACAAGCAAACTATCTGCTGCACCGACGTACCACCCAGTAGGGTTCCAGAGAAATATGATTATACCCTGTATAAACCTTATCCAAAAATGTATTACATTACAGCACCATGTGCCTGGGCTATATCCAGTGCATTCCAGATGGTAGATGTTGGAAAAATAAACTATGATCTCTGAGGTACATAGTGCAAAGCCATGGACTGAAGGAGTCACTTCAAGAAACCTTCAAAGAAAAATACTCTTCCATTTTCTTCCATTTTTGATTAGACACAACCTGTAGAAATTTGGCAAGCAGGTAATGAAAGAACTGCAATACATAGCTCAACCAGCAGAGAGAGGTAAAGGTGTGCTGTGAATGGGTGGTGATTGTAGGGAGGACCTTTACCCAGAGGTTAAATCACTAATGATATTAAATCAACAGAACCTGAAAGCAGGCTGTTTAAGTGTACCAAATACCAGCTCACATTGCTATGTATTTTCTAAGATGCAGTCAGCAATACAGTATGTGTTTGTCTTTTATTTGTGTCTATTGAAACACCAAATCATGGGGCTGAGGTTAAGGCTTTGGACTGTGAACCAGAAGGTTCAGGGATCAAATCCCCCCTCTGCCAAAGTGTTGAGTCCATGAAAAAGTCCCTTAAACCACAATTGCTTGGGTTGTAAGACAGTATGAATTGTAAGTTGCTCTGAACAAGAGTGTTTGCTTAATTAGATGAATATCAATGTTAAGGACAAGAAAAAAGAAAAATGTTGACAAGAAGAGGAAAGACAGAAAGAATATAATGTCTGAACAAATACAGTATAAGTATGTGGAAAATTTACAAAGAGAAAACTAAGGTTCTTGTTCATTTTAAAATAATCATGAATTAATAAAAGATAAAGGAATAAATTGTTTTGAGGACTTCCTTATTTGATGGTAGAACACATGCTGTTTCATTTCTTTGGTTTTGATTTCACACTAAATGTTTTCTTTAGTATTCAAGCCAAGAGAGGCATGTTTTAGTTTTGGCAACCTCACGAGGAAGAATAATACCCCACTGGGTGTGAGTACTGGTCTATGGGGACTGATAACCCAGGTTTTGTATCCCCACTGTATATTAAAGTACATATAATATCACAGCTCATCCTCTGCACTTCTCAGTCCTCAATAATAATAATAATAATAATAATAATAATAATAATAATAATAATAAAAATAATAATAATAATACAAATAATAATAATAATAATAATAATAATAATAATAATAATAATAATAATAATAATAATGTTACATTTGTTTAGCGCCTTTCACAAACCCAAGGACGCTTTACAGCAATTTAGTACAATAAAACAATAAACACACAACAAAGTAACAAACAAACACACTAGACGAGGAAGGTTAGGAAAAACAGAGCTGAAACAGATGAGTTTTCAAAGCATTTTTAAAATCAGAGAGAGAAGAGACACAGCGCAAAGAGAGAGGACGTGAGTTCCAGATTTGCGGGGCAGATACACTGAAGCAGTGACCCCCCCATGATGTGTAACCTCAATAATAATATAATAATAATAATAATAATAATAATAATAATAATAATAATAATAATAATAATAATGTTACATTTGTATAGCGGCTTTCACAAACCCAAGGACGCTTTACAGCAATTTAGTACAATAAAACAATAAACACACAATGGTGTGTAGCCTGAACCTCAGAACCACCAACATGTTGGCATCTGCAGACCTTAAACTCCAGACTGGTCGATGTATTTTGAGTAGGTCAGAAAGATAAGCGGTGCCCAGGCTATGGTCATTTTTTAATCCCTAGTTGCCATCTTGAGATCTGGCTGTTATACACACCACATGCATTAGGCTACGTGGAACTCATTCTGACATTAACACTGTATTTTATCAGAAACAGAAGGAGAAATTGGTTGCAAACAACAATGGCCCAAATCTGATGTCACTTGAAACAGATTACCATGTATATTGGAAATTTTCATATATTTGCATTCAAAGTGGGCCATGACTGGGAATTTCTATGGGTTCTTCTACCAGTGTGCACATAACCATTGAAATTGTCTCAACATTGGAGCCAACAGGTCCCACTGGGTTGTTCAACTTGCAGGTTTGAAGGTAATAAAATACTAATATTGCACACACAACATAAAACATTTCTGGACATGGACAGGCACGGCCTTCTGTGATAGTGAACAGAAAAGATCAATCAGGTACCCAAAAGTTTGCCTACCCAAGAAGTGTCAGGGCTAAAGGTCCTGTCCATCACAGCGATACTGTTAGTTAGTGGGTTGAGGCACATTCTGCAATCTAAATTTGGCTTGCTACTGGGAGTTAACAAAATTTTAAGCTAGTGTTTCATGAGAACCAAAGCCTGTTAGCCAATAGATGGCAGAGGTGCACTTCCTGTTTGCTTTCCTGCGGCTGTAGTTTTTACAGTATTGCATGAGTTTATGAGATCAGACACCTGAGTCATGGACAGACGCTTTTCACATTGAAACACCTGAAAAGGTGAGTTGTATCAAGTTCACATATCTGCTAGTGAGTTTGTCTTATTGATCCACAGCATGTGGGTTTACGTTGAATATTGTTCAGGTTTTCCTAAGTTAAATTTGTTTAGCTTATCGAAAGCACCTAATGTGGAAAAAGGCACGAGGAATGGAGTCATGCAGGCTCAACCTTAAAGACACACTAACCTTATATTAATGATAGGCTGCAGTTTGACATGGCTATTGAAAATTCTCATTTAGGTATAGTTTAGATATATTGATGTCAAGTAATGCTGTTTTCAGTCATTTGAAAAATGTACAAGCCTTTTCATTTCTGTTTCATTCAATTTGGCATGGAATGGACAAGTTGCTTTATGTAGGAAATAATCAATGAATTGCACAAACTTGGCCAAATTTTGTGGATGCCTTCTCTAGCATCTTGTTTGTCATTCCAGGTAGTCCCACAGATATTCAATAAGGGGTATTTTGCAGGCCAGTCCAGATGTGACTGCTCCTGAATGTTCATCAGTCACATTTTCAGCCTTGTGAACATGAGAGTCGTGGAATACAGGGATAGGAATTTTATGTTCCTTTATACAATGAGCAGCTCAATGTAGGCATTGTGGTTCAAATTTGCTGTCACCTCACCCAAAGAATGCATTTCATCGTAATATAAAGACCCTCAGAACATCACAGAACCTCCTCCATCTCGAACCACAACTTGCACGCAGTCCTCATTGAAGCTTCCTGGGGTCTTTGACGATCACGACGCCGAGCATCATTCACATACAGACAGAAACCAGATTCATCTGACCAGATAATACATTTTGAATCATGAACAGTCTAATTTTAGGTCTTTTCACCTACTGTAACCAGGAAACTGTGGACTGAAGTGAGCAAAGGCCTATTGCATGCAACTCTGCTCCGTATGTTAATGGTATGCAGTTCTATGTAGAGTGTTCTTTCAGAAATTGGTTGTGAAGGACCTGCACACACACACACACACACACGCACGCACGCACGCACGCACACACACACACACATCCTATAGTCTAAACTGGTTGAAACTCACAACAAATTCACAATGATTAGGTTTTTGTCAAACTGTAATTACAGGTTGTGCTGGATACATGGCGCTTACTCTTCTGATACATGTTTTGGCAGCAGCAGCCTCCCTGATCAAAGCCACAGAAAATCCTGGTAAGTCTAATAGTACATTGGTAAGGCGAAATATCATAAATCAGACCATCGTAAAATGGTCAGTACCTGTAACCCCGCTATCCAAAGTCCATTTATCTGAATTTCCTTTATAACATACGGGATTTTGTAATGCTTTAACAAACTGTAATGAATAATGAGTTAGAAAAACAGACTTAACTTATCACTTAACTCATCTTACCATGATCAGCTTATCCCTGAATATGCATGTGAACCATGGTCCATGTGGTTTGAAATGGCAGAGTTTAATAATAACAACAGTAATAATAATAAATAAGCTTGCTGGGTGCTGTAGAATCAGAGCTTCCTTTGGATGCCACCACTATGGTAGAGTTTATATGATAGAATAACAAGCCTGGAGTTTAACTCTCCTTCAAAGTTATCTTTTAGGCCTAATTCAAGTCCACCACAGCAGTTCCGGGACCAAGAGATCTGAACTCTTCCCAATTTGGAAGCTGCTTCCTAACCTTGGACATATCAGTGCTATAACTTTTGTCTCTCCCCTATTTTAATTTGCTCTGTATGTTTTTGTGTTCCTCATTTCCCAGGAGTTGTGCTAAGTCATGATACACCTGGGTCAGGTCCAGACCTGAGCTTTTGTTTCCATTACTTCCCTTATGACACTTATGACACGAATACAGTTTTGTTTGCTGTATAGAGACTGAACGTGATTAGCATGGATGATTTATTTACATATCAGAGCTTGTTGCGTACAGCAGTGCTAAACAGAAAGGTTCCATGTGACCTCAGTACTTATTTTCTGCTTTGTAATAGGATTAACAGGCTTCATTCACACGCTGTTGTGACTTAACAGACAGTTAGGAAGCCAGGAATAAACAACTAAAGCTTTTTAAGAAACTGGTTTAGTGGCATCTTCGAAATTTGACCTCAGTTCAATTTTAATTCTAATCTGGTTCTGACCAAGGACACTGGATCATATGAAAATATATCAGATCTAAATGCAGACTGTGCTTTCCAAAAGCATTGCTGTAATTTTATATTATGTTATTGTATAATGTTCTTTGTGTGTTAGAACAATGTGGGTGTAATAGCAGCCATGAGCAAAATTTGTAGATATGAAATGTGCTTTGTTTGGTTGAGGTCAGATTCCTGTGAGTCATCTGAGCTGTTTGGATGGTGTTTAAACAGTTCAGTTCCTGGATTGGGTGCCAAGATCTCACAATCAGCTTTTAAATGAATAACTCAACATTTTATGTACAAAGTTTCTCCAGTTCTCACCATATTTTTATGACCTCCTGAATACCATTATTTGATGGATATATGGATTTATAGTAAAAGCTGGCTTGAACTCGGGTTTTTCTTTGTGACTTATCTGTTGTTTAATGTTTTTGTTAGAGATGTCCCAAAACCAGTATCAGTATCCAGGCTGATACTGTGCTCATGTCCTCGTACCCGTAAGATTAACCGATACAACAGCAGCCGACTTTAAATCACATATTCTTCAGAATGTGCACAGGTGAATAAGCCTCATGTTATACCTCCCTACTGCCTTTATAATCCATATGGAGTAAATGCAAATTAGGTCATGAATATTTAAATAGGTGGTGTCCCATGGGCTAGGTGGTAAAAGTGCAGGCAAAGAATCAAAATGTTGGCACATGCGAGGTTAAAGATTTTGTTTCACAGATCAAGGCAATGAAAAATGTGATGTTTGGTGGCCTTAGAGGTGGAATCACAAGTGGTAACATGAAGCTGCAGCAGTCAGCCATGTTTCTTTTACAAGGTGCACTTTTGCAGAAGTTTAAAAAATGGTCCGACCTAAAAGGTGATGCTAAGAAACAAATCGCTTTGGACATTTAGCTGCAATTCTCTAATTTACTACATGTTCTCACCAATTCTCTCTCTCTCTCTCTGTGTGTATTTAACATGCTTTTATGCTCGTATGTATTGGTTAAAGCTGGCGTAAATTTGTGCCTGTATTTTTTCCCAGGTTTTCCTTTATAAATCCTGGTTTTTGCCTGAGCCCGTTTCAGATCCGGTTATAAATGAGGTCCCAGAGCATCACCTTGAATTGATGTTCCTCAAGCAGTGTTGGCGAGTCTCACTGCACATGACAGATTAAAAATAGATTTATATAAAAACTTCTATAGAAGCTTAAATGTGTTATTGGATCTTGTAGGATGTCTCTCAGCCAGTCAAATTGCGGGGTTGGATTAACTTTAATATAATTAAAAGTATTTAAGGTAATAGCCAAATTTTGGGATTCTAAACCTCAAAATGACAAAGGGTCATATCCAGGGAATGCATGATACCCAATAACTCTAGGTAAAGCATATCTCATATCATATCATGTCTGATACTTTCAGAGCCTGTTGTGGTGGAAGGGCCAGATGAGACCGTCTTCGCCATTGCAAATGAACAAGTGATACTGCACTGCTCTGTAGACTCTCACCTTCCAGCCCACAAGATCGAAGAAGTGATCTGGAAAAAGAAAGATGGAGACTTGCTTGTCCTTCTCTTTCAAAACAACAAGACCTTCTCAGATGCCTCACACAAAAATTACCAGGGAAGAGCAGAGTTCTTTGTTAGTGAAATCCCCAAAGGCAACTTCTCACTAAAGCTGAAGAACGTAAAGATGGAGGACAAAGGAGAATTCATATGTGAGCTCCACACTAGTAACATGTCGGCACGGACCAGTGTGGTTCTACAGCGTGTAGGTAATATGAAAGGTGTATGTATTTAACTTCTCATTTCAAATGTGAGTCCCATTCTCATTTCCAGTGCCAAGCCAGAAACCAAAACTAGACTCCCCACAAAGATTATTGATCATTAAGGGGTTTGCTCGTTGTTTTTCAGGTTTCTCTATGGTTCATATATCAATACTCTTTCTGTGTGTTGCTGCATTGTTGCTCGCTCTTGGATTTTCTGTTCCTGTGTTCAAACAATTAAGAAAGAAAGGTATTTAACCTACACTGTCTAAATCTTAAAAAGTGTATACAGAATTTTAAAAATAGACCATTGTCATTTTCAGTTACCACCAGAAAGGATCTGGTGATGCATGGTTCTCTGATCATTACTCCAAACCTTTGCATGTTGGTTGCTTTCAGCTTATGGTCAACAGAAGGTAAAGCATTTTCTGTTTCTTCCAGAATTAATTCTACACACTGTGTAGCTGATATAAATAATTTATAATTTCTTCATAAAGGTTTTTTCTCTGAGGTTGTCACTTGTTCAACTGTCAGTATCATACGGCCCGTGATATTAATGAAGACTGCTCCGTATCTCCATACATTACCACGTAAGTATTTACAAAATTCTTTTTGATTATGGATCATACGGTTAAAATGGCAACATGACCATAAAAATCATGGTTTATTATAAATGATTCCAGTGATTTTATTAACAGAATACTTGAAAAAGTCAGTGGCATTGTTGGCATTTCCAGTTTACCATGCAAGTATAACAATGGCTGCATGTTCAAGTAAGTGAAACACCAAACACCAAAAAAACAAAATTGTATGGACATTCTTTATATGGAGATGATTCTGAATAGTGTGGATCATCAGATTTTGCTTGTGGAGTCCATGATAACATACCGATTACAATTCAGTTTAGAAGTTGTTGGGGTTTTTTGTTCAACTTTTATAATCTGACTTTTCCAATATTAGACAAATGATATGATTTGTAATAAATTTAATTCAAGTTAAATCAAAGCATTTTCAATGACATACTTTTGTCCATTACTGTATCTTGAGACCATTTTCAAATGATCTTTTTTTCTCACTTAGTTCTTTATGAAAACATCATCCAAGCACATATCGAACCTGAACATCTTGCAGTAGTTCTTGCACTCATAACAGTGGTGATGGTTATAAGTGCTCTTGTTTTGGGTAAGGAAGGGTATAAATTATTTATTTTCACTGATCATGCATACTTTAAGATTTTACATATGGATTTTACAAACCACTGAAGGCCCCTGGAAAGACAGACTGCCAGAATAGATCTAACACAGACAGATACAGGACCTAAATGAAGACAGACAGAACTGGGATCTTCAACCCAGAGTTTATATCCCACCTCTGGTGAGATGTGGTTTGAGGATTGAGGCATCTCCTCACTGAAGGTCCTCTTGTTCCATGCAGTCTGTCTGTGTTCTATATCATCTAAGATATGTTTGAGAAATCAAGTTACTAAATTTCTCTGCCTTAACTGATTGTTCCATAACAGAAGAAGGTCAGAAGAGGTCAGAAGGTCAAGCCTTGGCATTGCCTGCTAGACACCAAACAATCTTTATTGACCATTTGAGCCACCAGAAAAGAACACGGACTCTTAAAAGCATCTGCACTTCCTAGCCAATATTCTTCCTCATTTGGCAGGGGGTCATGCACATATTAGTAGGGGTAAAAAGTTAGAGAACTTGGAACACCAAATTAGGAGAAAAGGGCAAAAACAGCTGTGTTGTTAGAACTGATTTTTAACATACAACATTATGTGAATTTAGTTTACCTTAATGATAAAATGATTTAAAATTGTTCTTTTTTTTGTATTCATAGCTGGCTTTGGTTTTCGTATGCAGTCAGCTGTGTGCCTCAAAATATACAACGCTGCTCTGTTTGGTCTTTTTGTCAGTCAAAGTTCCAAAAATTTGGACTGTAAGTAGTTTTACATATTTGTTTGATTGAATGTATCAGCCAAAACATTACATTTAACAAATAAATACAAATAACATACCTCAGTCCAGCACCACATTATAAGCTCTGAGTTCTCATAGTGGACGTGTTCAGCCATTACAAATCATTATGACCAGACAACTGGGTCAGAGCATCTCCTAAACTCAGCAGTGGACCTAAACATTGTTATAGATCAGGAGGGTTAATGTTTTGGCTGATGGGTTTATGTTAGCCATTAACCTTCTGTACCTTTTAATAATCTTCTTAAACACTGTTTAATGCTCTTTTAGACACATATCAGATTACTGCAGAATTAGTACCTCTAATCCCTGGCTTGGTCATGGTTCTCTCTATACAAAGGCACTGCTTTCAGGGAAAAATATTTGGACGTAAGTGGTACAAAGACTAATAACAAACCACTCATTAAAAAGTCAATTTACACTCTGACATTGGTGGCTCTGTTAAAACGGTCTGATCTCTTTCCCTCTTTTCTAAGGTCTCCATATTGTTCTGTCGTCTGTTATTGTGACGGTGCTGAGCCTGGCTGAGACCGGTTTTTATATCCTCATTTCTGTTACCATGCGAAATTTTGTCACAGGTAAGTGCAGCTAGAAATTGTCTAATGCACAGCCAAATATCTGTATGTACATTCAATTCTGCTGCCATTTAATGATTTTTGAACTGTGACACCTAAAACAGTTTGTGAGTCACTCAACTGCAACCCATTGTTACTGTTAATTCCTTTAATTAGTTTGTACATGCTGTAAATTGGACAGTGAACAAAGAGTTCAGCCGTGTTTGTAATTGTGCTTTAGTCATTTCAAAGTTCAGCTCATTTTGTGTCTGTATGTTATATCACATGATTGTTGTTTTACTTTAAAAAAATAACTTGAATTTCATTGATGAATTTCTATGAACATATTTTAAAAAACCTTTTATGACTCTACTATGTTTTTACAAGCTATAAAGTCCATGAACTTGTTAGTGATTAACTAAACATGCAGATATATAACATATTTCATTTTCCTCCTGCAATGTCACATGGAATAAAACTTTTGAGTGTGGCTAATGAACAGAAAACAGAAAAAACAATGAAATGAGTGTTAAAATTAGTATACTGTAACCTTGAGATTTCCATAGTTGATGGAACAGGAGAGAGTTTCTCGGTTTCAAAAAAATGTATGTTTTGCTGTTTTTATAAATTAACCTCTGCAGGGGAAAAAATGACAAAACTTCAAAAACTAAAAATTTGATTGGAGGTATGAACACAAAATACCAAATAATAATGAATCTGGGAAGCTCAAGTTTAACGCTTTAAGGTTCCCACAATGTTAAGGTTTTATCTTTGAGAAAACCAATAATATATATTTAAAGTTACTGTAATATATGACTAATTTTTTATTATTTTTTTAATTTAGCCTTTATTTAAACAGGTTAGTCTTACTGACTAAAATCTCTTTTGCAAAAGAGACCTGGCCAAGAGGGCAACAGCATATGAACAGATAAAATAAATTCAAGATTCAAAACATTAAACTCTCACATAAAACTTTTACAGACAGACATAATTGATTGCAATGATTTAACAAGGATTTTAAACTCATTCAGCGTCACAAGGGCTTGTAGCCAAAATTCAGACTGTAATTCGTTCCAGGCACTGGGTGCTGAAAACTTAAAACATTTCTTGCCCGCTTCTGTTCGTACTTTGGGTACAACAAATTATAGGACATCCGACATCAGAGATTGTAACTTCCTTGTTTTCTTATTAAAAGACTTGACAAATATGATGGGAGAGTACTGAGAATGGTTTGATAGATAAAAATATACCAGTGAGTGAGGCGTTGGGCAGATAGTGAGGTCCAGTTTACTTTGGAGTAAAGATCACAGTGGTGGGTAAGTAGATGACAGTTGGTAATAAATCTCGGTGCCCCATGGTACACGCTAATCATTTTGAAAGACAGTGAGCAGAAGCGTTCATGTACAATACATCTCCATAATCAACAACAGGCAAGAAGGTTGTTTCCACCAATTTCCTTTTTATGATAAGAGAAAAACAGCACTTATTTCTGCAATAAAAACCTAACAAAAGTTTGTTTTTTTAGCCAGATAAAATAATGTGGTCCCTAAAAGACAGTTGATCATCAATTAAAAATCCTAAATATTTAAAATTGGACACCAACTCAATTTGTTGGCATTTTCTTGTTAAAATTCTTCCAGACGGTGAGGCTCTCAAGCTGGCTGAAGTAGTAAAAAACAAACATTTTGTCTGGTCTGCATTTAGAATAAGTTGAAGATAACAAAGCTGGTCCTGCACTTTATCAAACACATGTTGTAAATACTGAAGAGCCTTGGCAGGAGTTGGTGCTACACAGTATATGACAGTGTCATCAGCATAAAAATGAAATGTTGAATTTGGAATATTCTGTCCTAGATCATTTATGTAAAGTGTGAATAATAGCGGGCCTAGTACAGAACCTTGAGGCACGCCCCTCTTCACTAGCAATACAGCTGAAGATAGACCGTCTACTTGAACAGCTTGGGTTTTACTTGTAAGATAGTTTGCAAACCATCCAAGTGCCTGTTGAGAAAAACCAATGACTGAGAGGCTTCTGATGAGAGTAACATGATCTACACAGTCAAAGGCTTTGAAAAATCAACAAACAAAGACATACAGCTTTGTTTCTTATCAAGAGCGTCTGTTATATCATTTATATCCTTCATGGTAGCAGTTACAGTATATGATTTTTATGGAACCCTGACTGAAATTGTGACAAAATTGAGTTGTTGGCCAGAAATTCTTTACCCTGATCACTGATTAGTGATTCAAGCATCTTTGACAATACACAAAGTTTAGATATTGGCCTATAATTATTTAACATACAAGGGTCCCCCCTTTTAGAAGAGGGATAACAAGGGCCAATTTCCAATCCAGGGGTATTTCATTTGAAATTAAAGAAAGGTTAAAAATATGACACAATGATCTTGCTATAAATTTCCACTGCCAGCTTTAGAAAGAATGGTTCAATGTGATCTGGGCCGGCTGGTTTTTAAATATCAAGTCCTTTTAGAGCTCTCAGAACCTCTTTTGTGGTAAAGGTTGTAAAGTTAAAAATTTACTATTGCTTACAGTTTCTTCAAAAGCTGTTACCATGCCATCAGCATTTTCAGAATTATACAGAAAACCAGAAGAAATAAAATGATTGTTGAAATAATTTAGCATTTCATGTTTATCACTTCCTCTAAAACTATCTACAAGTATATTAGGTGGAAGGATGTCTGAATTACAACAGGCAGATAATGATTTGATGGTTTTCCAGAATTTTTGGGGATTTTTAAGATTTTCTGTTGTTGTGGAGAAATAAAATTCAGACTTTGACTTTCGTATAAAGGAGGTTAATTTATTTCTCAACTAAAATTCAGCCAATCGCATTCTAATCCTGAGTTGCGTGCTCTGGCCCAAGCTGCATTTCTCTCATGCATTACATCTGACAAATGTGTAATAAACCAGGGATTATCACGTTCCTTGACTCTGAATTTACAAAAAGGAGCAGGTTTATTTACTATACTTAGAAAGCTTTCATGGAAATAGTTCCATGCCAGTTCAACGTCATCAAAAAGTGCAATTCTATCCCAATTAATAAGATGCAACTCATGCAAAAAAGCTTGTGATTCAGATAATTTCATGTTACGTTTTTCAATCAAACAGGGCTTACTCTTATGAATCCTGGTGTCTCGCACTACAGCCTTTACACAATGATCGCTTACATCATTAGCAAAGACACCAGATGCGGCAAATTTAAAAGGCATATTTGTTAAAATTAAGTCAATGAGTGTGCATTTTTGAATGCATTTTGGATTAAATCTTGTAGGAGAGCTTATTAATTGTGTGAAATTTAAGGATTCACATAGTGCCTTTAATGGGTCAGAAGCAGATGTAAGCCAGTCCCAGTTCAAATCACCAACCAACACTATTTCATTATATTTCAGTTCTGTCAAAAGGTTTGTAAGAGTAAATAATGAGTTACTAGAGGCAGATGGAGGTCTGTAACATCCAACTAACGTAATGTGATGATCACTGGACATTCAATTTCAAGTGCTAACAGTTAAAGTTCTTTACTTACTGACTTTAGTACCAACTTAGCACTAAAATTCTGTTTAATATATACAGCTACTCCACCACCTTTTCTTAATCGGTCATCACGGTTTACATTATAACCATCAATAAAAATATCTTTGTCAAGCACAGCTTGCTTAAGCCAGGTTTCTGATAAAACTACAATATCAGCATTTGTTGAATTTATCCAGATCTTAATCATATAAGAAGTAGACTACAAACATTGATATGAATAATACCAAGACCCAATCTAGCTTTAAAATCTGTGGGAGTAAAGCATTGTGTAGGTGTTTCAGGACCCAGATAATTTCCTGATAGCAATAGTAAAAATACCAGAAATTTATATTTCATTTTACAGTCTTTTGAGTCCATTTTCGATTTAGAATAAGGGATGCTTACAAACATGGAGGCATAGTAATAGTGAAATGATCTCTCAGAACAAGGAGGCAGTAAGAATGGATACAGATTTATACAGCCATTTAGTTTGATCTAAAGTCACACAAGTCCTTAGTTCAGATGAGGTTATGGTTATTTTATAACTGACACGATTAGAAAGTGTTAAATTAGCATAGTTGTTAAACCGTCCATCTTGAAGTAGCATATATTTTGAAAAATAATTACCAGGCCCATCTGAGAAACCACTGAGAACAGACAGAAGTGTGAAACACAATATGTTATTATGACTAATAATAGCAATAATAATAATAATAATAATAATAATGATGATGATGATGATAATAATAACTCTTAGTGTAAGTTCTTACTTATTACTATTACTAACTATAATAAAAATATGAATAATTATTAGCAAAATTATAATTCTCTTCAAATAGAAAAATTGAGTGAGAATTATGAGTATTCTCTGAATACGAGGATTTCACTCACTGATATTTTGCTGTAGATAAAACCACTGTAATTCTTCTTCTTATCCTCTAGAGGGCGCGTCATGAGCAGTTATGGATATTTCTGTGTTTAATAATAAGGATCTTCTTTGGGCTTTTCCCTTTTCAGGGGTCTCCACAGTGAGTCATCCTCCTCCATCTCACTCTGTCCTCTGCATCC
>JAVSBU010011387.1:0-15005 GCA_033118015.1 Loricariichthys derbyi | reverse complement strand
CATAGACACAACAAGCAAGCTGGGGAGATAAGGGAGGAACACAGAAACACGTCTGCCTTCGTCGAGAGCAAGAGTAGCAAGAGTACCACCCTTCCTTTGTAGAGGGAAGGTGGAGTAAGGTCTGGAGGCCTGAGGTGATCGTTAGGGTGTAGAATGTTAGTGTAGGGACAGATAGCTGCATCTCTGCACCTTCCTTTGTAGAGGGAAGGTGGAGTAAGGTCTGGAGGCCTGAGGTGACCGTTAGGGTGTAGAATGTTAGTGTAGGGACAGATAGCTGCATCTCTGCGCCGCCCATGTGGTTGTCCAGGCACAGCCAGACCCAAAAATCCACATGGGGATCACTGCTAGGGTATCCGTTTCCGCCTTTGCTCGGGCTCTGTGCCCTCATCATGCCCTCTGTGGACCTCCCCCTCATCCCTGTGGTTGGCCATGAAAACCGTCCCACGTGGTGTGGTTGGCTGGACCGGTACATCAGCTGTAAAACCGGGTCCACTTCACCTTGGACGTGTCTTATTCGTTGCCATATGCCCTAACCCTGTCTGCCCTCGGGGGAGAGCCGTTTAGGCTTTTTGTTTCGTTATTTGGCTTTGCTTATGTTGTTTTACTTTTGTTTGCTTAGTTTCTCCTTTCCACCTCACCCCCCACATTGTGACATTTTATGCTTTTGGGCAGTATGTAAACCACTCCATCTGCACCAAGGACATCTGGTCAAATGTTTTTCCAATAATTTAAGAGCTTGCTGTAAAAGTAAAGCTCACAACTCTAAAATTAAGTTTAAACAGGGGACGTATATCATTGTGGGTGCAGTTATGAACACCTGTTGCTCTATAGCAAAAACTTTAATTTACCTGGGTAAATGATGTGGATTTTGTTTGAATGCAGAAGATGGAGAGAGGTGGAATTAAAATGAAAATGAAGTGTGGGACTCGCTGGAGCTTTGCTGCTTAGTAAGTCCCCAATCTCATGCATGTTCATGCTTGTATTCAGCAGAGACCTCAATTTAGGCAGGAATGCTGACCTGACTGCTTCCCCTCTTTCCTGGTCTCGATTGCCTCCCAAATCTCACTTTCATTACCCTCCTCCTGGCTATATTTCTCCCATCCTATGAATCACGTCCATCTTTAATAGCCAAACAAGTTCATATTCAACAAGGATTTGACCTTTTTCCTCTGAAGATCAGCTAGCACTAAATAGATGTTGCCATTGCTGAATAAAAATACAATGGCATGATAGCTGAATATAGGGAAGTATGGAGTCTAGTGAGAGTTCCTTTGTCACATCATCACAACTATCCAACAGCAGTGACCTGGGTTTGGGTCCAGGTGATGCTACAAACCCCCAGCACTTCAGCACTATTATGATATAATGATGGTGGTAATGGTTGGTGAAAATGCTCAACTTTGTTTCATTTAGGGTTGTTTATTCATATGAAAATCAAGTTGGGATTGAAAAATGTACTGATACTTAATACAGGATCTTTTCAAATCCTCCAGCCTTCTGTGATTCATTACACATCAGGTAAAAGTGGCCCAAATTTTTCCTTATATGTCACACAGATGTTATCTGTGGGGCAGTATGTAATGATCCCTGCTGTCATCTACGCTTCAGCATGGATAAGCAGGGAGGGGGACCCATTTCTGCTCTGTGTCCTATAGGGTTATACAGCCATCTAGTGACACGGTGCTGCTGCACTCTTGAATTAATGTGAGGTGCATCCAGCCCTTTAAAAGGTGGAAATCGGAGCGGATCAGGGCAGTGGCATTACTCTGTGTCATGTGAAGGGATTGCATGCCGCTGCCCTGTTCCTCTCCCGTGGATGGGTGCTTGTGGAGTGCAGAAGCGAGGCTAGTAGTGCACTTTTGTCATTTTTCAACCACAAGCCTTCTCCAGATGCGAGGCATGTCCGAGCTGTTGTGTTCCACCTGTTTTGCGGCGCCACTTGTTGAGTTGATATATGGCGATAGCGGGATGGGCACACCAGTCTCGCCCATAGCGCCTTCGAGAGTAGAGGAAACACCCACTTTTTGTAGAAAGGGGGTGGTGTAGAGCTAGGAGTCCATCAGGGTTTAGATGGGTAGGTCAGGGAAAGCGTGCTTACCTCGGCACCATTCATTCCCCCTCTGGGACCATCCTGTGTCCTCATGTAGCTGTCCCACTCGTGACCTGACAGAAGGGGCCTCCTGGCAGCAGTGAGGATCATTCCCTGTAGGTGACCATTCGGGATGGTGTGCCAACGTAAATGAGCCACACCCCTGTGGACTTCAGGAGACAAGGTGACTGCAGGGCTAGGACCTCACCCAGGGCACCACTCCTTGTGCCCCCTGCCATAACTCCCTCTGTCCCTGCCATGATCTTGTCTTCCCTTGCGTTCTAGTTACCGCCAATCCCGGAGTTTATCCGATAGACTTTTTGATTTCCTTTCCATTATTTTGACATTTTGACATTTGGTTCTGATTTTTGTCTGTTTTGTTTGTTATGAGTTAATAAAGCTACCATTATTCATGAAGCTGTCTGCGTTTGGGTCCTCTGTTTTCCACCTCGCCCCCAACTCATGACACAATGCGAATGGATGAAACACATTAAACCTGACATTTTCAGTCATGATTTTGGCCACTTTCATATGTATTAATGAAGCCTGACTCATAGCCGTTACATGTCAATGTGACCCAGCCAGATGAGAAATCCTCAAGAGCTATAAATGCTTAGGAAAGGGGAACGTGGAAAAAAATAATGTTTTAATCTCAAACTTTGGCAAAAATTGCATGTGAGCATTTAATCTGCAGGGCACTTCTACAAGTAATTTAGATGGCTGTTTTGAAGTGTAAACCTTTTGTTTTATAGAAGCTAATTGTCACGCCCAAGGAGTCGTCGGACTCCAATTCCCAGCAGGCACCCGAGGCTGAGTCGAGTTGGGCGCAACCACTGTCACCCGAGTTCTGATATACTGCACCTGGGGCTCATTTACTGAGCCGTTAAATAGACTCTGGGCACGGCGGTCCTTTGCGAAGTATTGCCAACTCTGTTTGTGCTACCGAGCGTTTCTCCAATGTTTCTAGTTGTTGATCTGGTTTGTGAATTTGTGCAAGTGCTTATTGGATTACGGTTTTTGGATTACCCCTTTGGCTTGTCGTTGTGTTTGATTGCTTCCTGTGTACCGACTCTGGATTGTTCACTTTGGATTACGATTCCCCGGATTAAACCCGCCCTTTCTACATCCTTACCCCGCTTATGTCTCCTTCCCTTAATCATCGTTACACTAATTTAAAACTAGCAACAGCTTGGAAGGTGTCATATAGAGTCAGCTTTTTAGTTGTACCAAAATGTTGAATATAATGTATAATTAGAAAATTATGATACTACAGTAAGTCATGTGTTAAAAAACAGAAAAGCAAGGCCAATCTGGATCTGTGCTGGCAAGTTTCCCAGATATAAAACGTGATTTTTATCTCAAAAAGGGATCAAATCAGATGGCGATCTTGATCATGAGTTTATTAAAAACCATGTTGGTTTGACCTACATATATCTAGAAGAAGAGGTGTGAACTTGAGTAACATGAATCAGATTCAAGTGCGACTGGAGTAATGAATTTCATGACTTTGACTTTAACATCAGTGACTTGGAAGCAAAATTGGGCTTTGAGACTCAAAGCTTTAAGAGCCACCACAATCACATTTTTTTATAAAAAGAAGTTAATATCAAATCACATAACTGAGCCTTCTGTATTGCTTTCATGGTGCTGTATCACTAGGGAGCTTTGTTATGCATAACCTACCATCAAAGGAAATTCTCTCACCTGTTAGCACTCTGTCTCTGCACCTAGTTTTTCACCCAGTTTTGTGCTCCGAATATCTGCCAACTTGATACAGTGTGCAAATTGTCTCAGCAGTTTCTTAGTGTCACTTTTAACTGGAACATTTTAAAGAAGAGGATCTTGATTTCAGTAAAGTGAAATCTGGACCTGACTTTTTTTCATTTAAATAAGCTGTCACAGTTGTTTAGTTCGGTACGAAAGCCACATCCAATCGCTAAAAGTAGATAGCCTGTATAGTACAATATGCAATAACTCTTAGAGGACGTCTAAGTTATGAAACTCCAGCACATATCTCCAAAGGAAAATTCACTTGTATCTATTAAAAGTTTCAGCATGGTGAGCTCTGAAATTATGGAACCCTGCAATCCTCTTAGATCCACAAGCGTTTGTTTAGGGAACAATAAAATTAAGCGCCTTCAAACTAGTCTCTTGCTGTATCTTATTCACATATTTCTACTTCTACCTTTGCACATATAGATTTGGAATCTGGATGATCCACAAGGATGAGGAAAATGTTATGGGTCCATTTCCAAAAATGCTGCTAATTATTCAAATTCTGTATAAATTAAGCGTACTCTATTTGCTTTGCTATGAATGAATCCCAGACTCATGGCTGATCGTGAGACAAAAGTACTTTTTAGACAATGCTACTAGTCATAAGGAAAAAATACTAGAGACTGTTTACCACTCACCCAATTACACATGCCGTGAATAGGATGTGGTCCTAGGAGAACATGGCATTGTTGCTGAAATCTGAATCCATGAATACATTACATGCTGCATTGAAAGGAAGATTTTTAGCCCTAGCTTATGTGCGTGCTTCTGTGCCTTTTTAACACAGATAACCCACCAGTAGAGTGACAAAAATAAGTAACTATACAATAAATTCATATGTTTATGCATTTGTGAATTTACATTCCAGGCTGTTACTCCCAGAAAATGTGTTTAAAATGCCAGCTGAAGTATTTTAAAATCTGCCATCTTCCCTCAATTCACAGTACAGCATAGGTGTGAGTGCTGGCAAGTGATAGAAGTGACTGATCATAAGCATTATTGAAAGTCTTAATATTTTAGTACCAATTAAAGTTTAAACCACCATTATCACCCTACATTTAAACACAAGCTAAAATGAAGTAACGAGGCATATTTTAATGAAAGATGCTTGCAAACATTTCATTGACTCAACTACTCTAAATAAATCATTTGTTGTTTTCTGTCAGCTACAAGGCTCTGTAAAAATTATTGACTGATTGTCTGTTTTTGCTCTTTGTATTGTTTGTGAAATGATTCCTCATAGCAAACCTGTTCCAGTTTGAACTAAACCTGAGACTATGGCAGTTTCCAAAAGACAATGACCCTAAATATACGGCTAAAGCGACACAGTTTTGGTTCAAAAGCAAGAAATATCAATGTATTAAAGTGGCCAAGTAAAAGCCCAGACTTATGACTATGTGACTGTATATCTGTGACAAAATTTGTTTAAAATTGTCTACGTATACTGGTCACACACTAATATTTCATTAGACTGCCTTTAGCTTTGATGTATGGCACACATTCTTTGCTGTGGCAATGTTTCCACAAGCTTCTGCAATGTCACATTTATTTCTGTCCAGAGTTGAATTCATTTTTGCATCAGAAGATAGGGTTATAGTCAAGAAAAGGCTCAATTATGTTAAATCTCACAAACTTTGGAATGAAGACCAGTGGAAAACAATATTATAGACAAATTGACAAATCCAAATTTTAAAAAATTTGACTCCAGTTGTCAACAATATGTGGTCATTATACTATTACTAAACCATCAACTCTAATGGTGGCTGAAGACTTTTTCACAGTACTGCTTGTTACTAAAGTTTCAGCTTAAATATATATTAATGATTAATAGCTTTATTTGGAAGAGAACGTCTAACAAATTACCTGACGTGGTGGCAGTGGCGCAGCAGGTTAAGGTGCTCGCCCTGTAACCGGAGGGTTGCTGGTTCGAGCCCCCATCTGAGGGCATACTGTCGTTGTGTCCTTGGGCAAGACACTTAACCCACATTGCCTAGTATGAATGTGACTGATGGTGGTTGGAAGGGCCGATGGCGCAAACTGGCAGCCTCGCTTCTGTCAGACTGCCCCAGGGCAGCTGTGGCTACATAGTAGCTTATCACCACCAGGTATGGTATGAATGGATAATGCATGTGTAAAGCGCTTTGAGTTCTGGAAAAAGTGCTATATAAATCCAAGGCATTATTATTATTATAGTAAAGAACTCTCTAATAATAATCCACTACATACGTATTGGTAAACTATCTTAATGGGCTATTGACTTTAACGTTAATGTAGTAGTTATATGAACAGAGAGAGAGATAATAGGCTGAATGATTATTTTTATCCATCATTACTAATTTTTCTTTGCAGCATTGTCAAAAGGATAAAGATTGAAGTTAATGAGTGTAAATATAGCAGTGCATCTGATTTTTGTGCACCTTGCAGGAATGTTTCTCATTTCATGGCAGAACAAGTTTTCCCACAGATTGTACATAGCTGTAACGTGTCACGCCAACTGTGGGTTCAGTTACTATCTGGCAACCTGGCGTGGCGTCTGAGCACAGCTTGTGCGCATGGCTGAGTCTTCCCACATCTGGCGCCTGCATGCGCGATCGCGCTGCGGGCTGCTGATTGGTGATCAGTGTGGGATTTGATTCAGCTGTGCGCACTGTTTAAAAGGCAAGTCGCGCCAGCGATCTGACGCGGGTCATTAACATTGTCTACACGGTTATGTTAGCAACTCCGTTTGACGACCCGGCGATCGGTTCGATCTGCCGCAGCTCGCTTAGCCATGTTGGGGCTTAGCTGGCAAGGTTCCTTAGGAGACGTGGACTTTTTGCACTCTTGTTTGGACACGCCCCACAGCTGGAGCCCATAGACCGCTCTATGCGCAGAATGGGGATTGCACCCGCGGTTGCAGCTCTAGCCGTGCTCTTAGGTGCCAGAGAGAGGAGAGGGACGATGGTATCCACCTGCTCTTAGCAGAGGGCAGGTGGTGTATGAGCTGGAGTTCAGAGGTAACGATAGGGATTAGTCTGTAGTGTAGGGACAGTTAGCTGTTTCTCTGCGCCACCCAGACCTCCCCCTGCGCCCCCGTGTGGTTGTCCAGATGGCGCTGGACCTAAAGGATCCACGCCGGGCTTCTGCAGGCTTGGGAGGCCTCGCTAGGGTCAGTGTCTGGGCCGGTCCCTGCACTGCACCCTGTCGAGCCTCGCCTGGGCTCCATCGTCCCCGTAGTTGGCCATTATGTGAACCCCCGACCGTAAAACTGGTCTCCACATCGAGGTGGTTGGTCGGCCTAGTCCCCCGGCCATAAAAACCGGTTTCCACCACTTCTGGGCATGCTCCTACCTGCTCCCACATGTCCTGACCTCGTCGGCTTTGGTAGGTGATGGTGTTTCTTTGCGTTTGGGCTTTATTTGATACTTTGTCTTTGTTTGGTCTTGGTTGCCTTCTATATGTTGAAATAAAGCCTACCCTTATTCCTGAAGCTGTCTGCATGTGGGTCCTTATCTCCATCATCACCTACACCCAAACATGACAGCATCCCAGTGGTCTATTGACTTTAATGATAGTGTATGAATTATGACTAGAGAGAGCAGTTAATGATTAGTTTTATCCAACATTACTAAATTTCCCCCTTGTAGTGTCACCACATGCAGCAAAACCAAGTTGTTTAGTGTAAATATCTCGCAATACATAAGATCTCTGCACATACAGTACATGTTGCCTTGGAGGGCATTTTGTTATTTTTTGACAGACCATGTTTTCCCTCAGGTTATAGATGTATTATTTTTTCCCCAAAAAGAAAGTTGTTGAAGTCCACAAGAAGATTATTTCTTTCTCAGCCCTAGATAGGTGGAAGGCATTCTGAATGAGGATCCAGTTCTTTAGCTGTAAATCCATCCATTTACATAGGAGCCTGGGATCCAAGGACCTTGCCCTTCAGTTGCTTTTACTGTATCTGTCAATCGTACGTCTCTCCAGATGATGCATTTCTATAAATTGCTCTGTATGAGAATGCCTGCTAAACACCGTCAGCATAATTGTAAATGATTGTAATAAATCCACATATACAGTATGGGCTGACTTGTACCAACAAACATTTGGGGCTGGGCAGATCACATCTAACAATGCATCATAATTAGCAGTCATTAAATCAAATGTCACTGTTCATGAGTGATTAGTAATCTAACTAATCTTATGCCAAGGTAATTACAAAGCTATTAAGCATCTATTAACATTACTGTCACACATGGTCATGGTGAAGGAGATGGAGGCAGACATAAGTGCAAATAGGGGGCTACTCTTAAGTCAGACCTATTTATCTTCAAATAGAGAGATACAGCCTACAGCCACACTGGACAGTTGCAAGTGGTGTCCCTCGTCCCTTGCCATTGGGCTGATGGGCAGCACTTTATCATCATCTGGAGTGACAGAAAGAAGGACCTACTAGTGAATGATACTGCGACTTTACATACATGTTTATGTTCTTGTTCCCTATTGAGACGCCCACCAGAAGTATTTGTGCTACTCCCCAGATACACCCTCAGATCTCATTATTTGATACATCGCATCAGAAGCTCGAACAAGACGAGTGTGGCACTTTTTCAGGATCAGATTCCTCTTTGCCACCCTACAGGCCAACTTTGTGTAAAGTTTGTGAGATCGTTAAAAACTAAATAAATCCTTCAAAGTTACCACTGGCCTATTTACAGCATCCCTGGGCAATGTCCTCTTTGTTTAGACCTCCACTTTGGAGTAATGACTAAAAGTAGGCAAGGTGATGGTGGTGCCTTATACCGTTCATTTACTTTTAAGTTCAAATGGTTTTATTGTCATATGCATAACCATATAACCCTATACAATTGCGTACAGTATACAGTGAAACGAAACAGCGTTCCTCCAGGACCAAGGTGCTACATAGAACAATTTACACAACAGAAGTGCACTTGTGCAGAGCATGTGCAATAACTACAAGACAGTAACTTAAGAATGTTCATACAATAAACAATAAATATAGGGAGCAATAACACAAGACAATATGTGCAATAACTACAAGACAATAATGTAAGACTATTCGTATAGTAAACAATAAATATAGGGAGGGGATCAGTGCAAGATAGCCCACTAGTGGTGTGAGGAGTAAGGTGCAGATATAACCATTGGTATAAATGTAAACAGTGTAATTAGCAGCAGTTGTTGTCCATAATTGGTATAGATGTAAACATATAGGATAATTTTGTGGGTGTATTTGTTCGTGCCTGACTCTGGTTGTTCAGGAGCCTGATAGCATGGGGGAAGAAATTGTTGCACAGTCTGGATGTGAGGGCCCGGATGCTTCGGTACCTTTTTCCAGATGGTAGAAGGGTGAAAAGTGTATGTGAGGGGTGTGTGTGGTCATCCACAATGCTGGTTGCTTTGCGGATGCAGCGTGTAGTGTAAATGTCTGTGATGGTGGGGAGAGAGACATCGATGATCTTCTCAGCTGTCCTCACTATCTGTTGCAGGAATATAATACTATTTTGGACTTTAGGATTTCTACAGTTTGTTTTAGATAGGAATTTTAAAATACATTAACCCTTAAATTAAATAGCAATTTAGCTAGAATTGCAGCATATTTCTTCTGTGAAATGACTAAGGCTGGATTCAGACTCTTGACTGTGGAGGTACTGGATTTTCAGGTCATTCACTTAGACTATGACAAACCCAGAGATGAAATATCCGAACATCCAAGACATTTAATAATGTGTTAATAACTGCAGTCTCACAAACCAGCTAACAAATACAGACAATTAGCTGCTTAGACAAGGGAGGACAGGACACAGGACCATTATTACATGTTTTCACACATACATACCCCTCTCAGCCAATCTGTTCATGCAGTGATAAAGATGAACTCAGGAGATTCAAAGCTGATAAGCTACTCTGTACCACAGTCAGACGGACACCAGAGGCTCTTGAGTCCCTCCAGGAATTTCTCGGAGACTGGAATGCCTTTTCCACCAAGGACTGTTTGAACGCCTACACAGACAGAATATGCTCATACCTCACTTTTAGTGAAGAAGTGAGTTTATCTCTAGACAATTCTGAGATATGGAAACTCCAAGCCTGGGTTTTCAAAGAAACTGAGGAAATAAGGAAAACCAAGGAACAGAAACAGTGATGCATATTATATGATTAGGACTTAGCTAACAAAGGTCTTCAGAGTAGAAAAAGGCTACAAGTGCAAATTGGTAAGGCAGTTTCACACCAATGGCTCTCACGCTGTCTCTCACTCATTCCACACCATCACCAAGAACGAACAAAGAAACAGTCAGATCCAGCCCATATGTGTTGCTATAACCTGAACACGTTCTACTGTGGATTCATTAGCTTATGATAAATACTTATCATGTGACTCCCATTTATGCTACAAATGGTTTAGGGGAAATTCACGTGAATTAAAACAAACAAGACAAGTACAGATAATGACGTATCAAATGTTAATGCTTTCAGTTGTGAAAGTAAAAAAGTCTAGCGTAAATGGATATTGAGAGTGGATTTGAAATATGCTGCCATGGAAACCTCACTAATGCATTTCAGACAGGGTTTCTCTCAAAAACATTTAACTGATAGTTATCTCCCAACACCATCTCAATCTCTTGTGTACATCTGTCGATTGAATATGAATGACGTCGGGCCAGCTTTGTGTCTTGATAGTCAGTTCAATTTTATGTATTGGCTTTACAAAAATAGCAATCATTACAAAGCATATAAAATGAAAATAATAAAAGCAACAGAATGCATGCAAAATCCATTCATGCGCCGCATTTGCTGAGGCTTTATTGCCATCTAGTGGTGCAGCGCTGTTGCACTCCTAATTGTTAACAGCTGCAGTAGTGTTTAAAAGGCGGAAGCCGGAGCAGAGAGGTGAGCTGGCATCAACTCGCGTCATGATAAGGATCGCATGCCGCTGCTCCGATCTTGTGACTGAGTGTTTGTGGCATGCAGCAGTGGGGTTAGAGGCACACTATTAACATCTCACTCCTGTTTGCAGATCCTCTCTGCCGACGTGAGGTACGTCCACACTGGTGTGCTACCTCCATGCTGGTGTCCCACCTGTTATTAAGGTAGCGAGGTGAGCACACCAGCCTCCCATTCTTTTGCATACAGAGGGAGTTAGGGACAAAAGTACCACTGTCCCTTCATAGAGTGAGGGTGGAGTTGAGTCAGGAGGCTTGAGTTAAGACAGGATTTAGGCCGTTAGAATAGGGACAGTTTTATCCCTCTGCATCATAAGCCCCCCTCTGGCCCCATCCTGGGCCGCCACGTGGTCATCTGGTACCGCAACGAGTGGAGCAGAACCACACGGCAGCGGCTCAAGTAATGCCCCTTGATGTGGCCACACCGGCACTGTCCGCACATAAAGGTTCCACGTGGTGGAGGCACCAGCAAATGAGGTAACCTGCAGGCTGGGGCACCGCCTCAGGGGCTGTCTCTATGCCTCCTGGCTTATCTCCCCCCTTCGTCTCAATTGGCAGCGCTCGCCAATGGCCACCGAATATGTTCACGTCTTCTAGTGCATCCTGGCTCCCGGTGATCCAGGGGTTGGCCGGTAGGCTTTTGGTTTGGGTTTTCTTACAGTTTTTTAGTCTTTGGTTTTGGTTTGTTTCAGTTCATTTTCTGATTTGAGTTAATAAATCTGCCATTATTCATGAGGCTGTCCTGCATTTGGGTCCTATCTTTGACATCTCGCCCCCAACTAATGACAATACAGTGCTGTGGGAACTAAAGCTAGATTGGAACTTTTTCGTTTAAAGGCTTTTTTTAGATAATTATTTAACTGGATTGGTGCTGCTTTGTCAATAGTTTTGCCAAGAAATGGGAGGTTGGTTTGTACATATTAAGCACAAAGAGTCAAGATGTCTTTTTATGTTTTTTTTGTACCTATAATAAGACTTTTTTTTTGAAAAATTCCCTTTAGGTTTGAGATTGGTGTTCAAATGAGGCTCCTTAGATTAAACTTCTGAATAGTCCCGTCTAATCTACACTACTTTGTAAAAACTACTTTAGAACAGCTGTGTTTTGGTAAGTGTTTCTCCATGGACCTGAAAGCAGGTAGGAAAGTTTGTGAAGCTATAACCAATGTGCAGCTCACCAGATGGTTTGCCTAGAGGGACAGCATAAGAATTGTGGATGTAAAGTCCTGTGAAGCATCATTGCTACTTTTCTTTGCTACCTGGGGTTTGGGGATCAAAGGAAGTTTATTTCAGGAGCAACCCTGTATTTCGATGAACCATCATTAAGTCTGACGAGCTCAATGTGTTCTTTCAGAACTGATCTGGAGTTTGAAGTTGGAAATAACCTATGCTACTTACAAACATGTCACCATATACATGTGTGTATTTTAGTAGAACCTTTTTCAATATCTGGAAAGAGAACATATTTGAAGAAATGCTAGTACATCATAGGTAGGTATTCTTCACCAGTCCCAAGTTTTGGTTACCTAGAAGCATTTAACCAGTTAATTAAGATATGGCATAGGCATTATTGGTTAATTAATTAGTTGGTTTGATAACTATTGTTATCAGAAAGTCATGTTTTTCTTCTTCTTCTTTTTCTTTTTATTATGTCTGCATTTGCTTGTCTGGCTACCACCTCCCACAATTTGAGATATCAACACCATTCCAACTTTAAAACATCCATCCCATTGATGACAGATGTGCTTGTATACAGCTTTATGACCAGGTTGTCAGGGGCCACACAGGTGCCCCTTAAAAGTCGATAGTTTTCCCATAGGAAATTAATGCGATTAATGTTAATGAATGGGGGAAAAATATGACAGTTTAAGTTAGAAATAGGAAATTATGCAGGTTGATTAAGCTGAAATGGGAATAGGAGCCTTGTGCTTTGGGGGCCAGTCAGATATTGGGGTCTGCAGGGGACCCTATCGTGCCAATGTTAATAAATGAGAAAAAAATACATTTTGAGCTGGAGACAAAAATTAGCATGTGGATTAAGCTGATAAGGCAATTAGGGGCTTGTGCTTTGGGGGCCAGTCAGATATTGGGGGACCCTGCAGGGGGCTCTATCTTGCCACTGTAAATAAATGAGAAAAAATACATTTTGAGCTAAAGAGAAAAATTTTTTTCAATAGGCGATGTCATGATAATGGGAGTGTAGAACCTAAGTGCAGGGGGCGAACAGCAGGGGGCTAAAGGGAAAGGTGGTTAGTGTTGGCGACTCCAGCGGGGCCTACTGACCCAATGCTAACTAAGGGACCTAAGCTGTTACCTTGGTCCTCCCGGTGCCTACTCCACCTCCCCCCTTGGCTAGTGAGGCAGTACCTGTGACCCTGTGGGTAGGACACCCACTGAAGGCACAGACTAACTGGCACGGGGCTGGATAGGGCCCATGGGCTCTACACAAAAACAAGGGGGCAAAAGGCGAGGGAACAAAAGTAACAGGACCGAAGCCTGAGCGCAAAGGATGTAACACAAACTACCCCAAAGGGGCAGGAAGAACGAGCTGAGCTCGGATTAACACAAAAGCTGAGGAAGAGAAGCTTCCTCAGAGCAACTAAGCATCATTGCCAGCCAAGCAAGGGGCATGGCGATGGGAAACAGGGATCTCCTCACGCAGTGCATCAGAGAATAGTGCCCTGTTACGTAATAGGGTAAGCGGCAATCACAACCAAATGGGGGGCGATGGCGCTATTCGAGGAGGGGAGCGAACACGTTATTCAAAAGGAAGCAAACGCCCTATTCAAAAAGGAAGCGATCGCACTGAAGCAACGAAGAAGGAGGTAAAACCTCTTTAAGTATACACTAGTGAGCGGCATTATGCTAAAAGGTAGGCTAAGAGGTAGTGTCATGGAAGTGTTCAGAGGACACGACAGGGAACAGCGCCACTGTATTTAAAGGGCTGCTCCCAGCTGTCAGCCATCAGATGGCTTGATTAGTTGCGCACACACGATTTCATGCCGGTGCGATCGGTGGAGCGAGAGGGCCCTCTAGTTGCGCTAGATGCTTTGGGGGCTGGTCAGATATTGGGGGGCTTGCATTATCTTCAGGAAATACACCTCTTTTGTTGTACTAATAAATCTTAAGGACTAGATGTAATTAAACTTAGCTCTTTTAGCAATGTATTTAAAGTACTAAATAACACAATGGAAAGAATTGTGTTCTAACAGTAAAAAATGGTCCAGGAACCATGTAGCAAACCAAATAGTTCAAGCTTTTGAAAATATGCTAGGGCATTTTGGGAAATGTAGTGTCCTTTATTTTGGTCAGGCTTTCAGGATACCTCCACTGCTGTAGAGCACAGCAGCATTAAACTTGGGCAAACACCCCTGTAAAGTGGGTCTGATGATGCCCCTGATCTGTGCTGAATTGCCTCCAATTTCAAGCTTTTGTGTCTGTTTGACTGAGGAGTGTGGTTGAAATACGCAGCAAGAGCAGAGAAAGGCCACAGCAGCAGGCAGGATGAATCATCCCTGTAAATTACGTCTGATGCCACCACTGCCTCTACGGCAGTAATATCCATAAGAGCCCTGGTAAAACGGCTATTAATGATGCCCATGCAGAGCTGGCTTAGGATTTCTATTTTGTTTAACAACCTTACAGACTGTGCTCCAATTCCCTGTCTGTGTGCATAGCTGATTGGAGTGATAATTGATGCAAAGACTTGAAAACATCTTTTCAAAGAAAGTTCAGAGTGGCTATGTAAGTGCACAGATTTAGCAGTGTGCTTGGTAGTTTAACCAGGTCAATTTGTGTCCCTTTACTGCTCACTGACTCACAGGAAATCGATCGCTTTAGAAGAAAAGTTTGAGTCCTTGAGAAAAGTAAATTACTACTTAACAGAACCTGATCAAAGCCTTAAGGACTTTTGACCTCTGTGAATGAAATAGAGCTCTGCAATATCCGTTTTTACCCCAAATAGGTTTATAACTGCAATCAAGCTACATTTTCATTTGATTTTTCATCAAAGTGGATTTTGGACCACTGAGAAACAGTCCAGTCCAGGTAAGAAGCTTCTGACGTTGTCCTCTGGTTCAGGAGAGGCTTAACATGAGGAATGCGACATTTGTAGATCATGTATAGGATTCGTCTGTGTGTAGAGGCTCTTGATCTTATGTAATATTCTAATTTTCTGAGACACTGAATTTTGGGTTTTC
>JAVSBU010011192.1:0-15008 GCA_033118015.1 Loricariichthys derbyi | reverse complement strand
TAGAATGATAGGAATCAAACAAAGATGGCCACTGCCGAACGACCCTTTCAAAATAAAAGACTCTGCCTTTACCTAAACGTATAGACTGGTGTGAAGTCTCGTGTAAGTGAAGTTAGCCACAATAAGAAAATATTTACGTCAATATTAAATATAGATAATTTAAATATCAATCAGCTAATTAACCAAAATGAATAAACATTTTAGGTGGTTATTTACTGTATAAAACATACTACGCAGGTGCAAAAATACTTTAAACGGAGTACAGCAAAACCCCGTGAAACAGCAAAAATACCCCCATAAATATTTTATAATAATATTTTTTGAAAATCCACAAAACAGCGAGTCCATGATAAACGAACCGCGAAGTAGCAAGGGAACACTGTAGTTGTTTATTTGTGCTGATCCTGTCTCCAATATTCCTGCATGTTCAACCTCTTTCACACTGTAATAAGTCGTCTGATTTGGGATTTTTTTTTTTTTTGAGCCGATTTGCTTCATTTTGGCTTGTTTCCATAGAACTGGTTGTTTGTTTCTCTCTTTCCTCATCTTCTTAATGGTAGAAAACATCAAAACATCAAAATCCAAAAGTTTCCTATTATGTGATAACCTAATTAAACATACCTGTTGATTGAACTACAGACAAAATCTGATGTTCTGCTGTTATCAGAATAATAAGGGCATGTAAAGTACACTCAGTTTGAAATGTGATACAAATTTAGGAATTCACCAATGGACTGGTTCTACAAATAAACTAGAAATAGAGGTGTCTATCTAGCCAATGTGGTCCAAAGGATGAATCTTAAATTAATGCTCATGCTTTCACGCCTACTTTTGGGCTGACATCCAGCCATCATTCAATCAAAACTCCAAACTGTGGCACTACATGCACAAATTATGGAACAGTTAAGAGAAAATGCATGGTGATTGCATGGTGACACCAAAGAGAGAGCATGAGCTTACAATTTGCAGTGATGACACATCCAGCGAGGGTGAACACCATGCTTTCCTCCATCACCTGCAAGAGAAAGATAATGCAACATGTGTTATTTAGTTTCTCATTGCTGAGTGCTCAGTACTGTCTAAAGAACAGTCTCTGTGATAAGCTTTGCTCTGAGATTCACCTGTCTCTCGGACTGTTTGGCGCACAGTAGTGAATCCATGAAAGCCGACTGGCTGGAAGCACGTCCACTTCTTTCTTTTATAACAGATTTCAGCATGGATTCCATCTCGGCCAATGCTGCAGACACATTCAGCTTTAGGTTATCGAGGTGAGCTGGACAGACATGTTTCACATGCAACCTGGTCACTCACCGCTCTCATAGTGAGCCTTTCTGCTGGAGCTCTTCTCCAAAGAACCATCCAGATAACCTTTACCAATCTCTGACCAGATCTGCACATACAAAAAAAAATAGGATGGTGATATTACCGCAAACATTCAATAAATTCACACATGCAGCATAAGGTTAAAGCACTGATATTTACTCACCGCTTCGTGGTATTTGCGGAAACGCAAGACTTCAGAATCGTCAACGAAGCGGCTGCCCATAGCGAGCCGAGTGACGGCCTTCATAGACAGCCCTAGCAAGTGAGCGCAGATGGGAGTGTGCTGGGATTTTGGATAGGACTCCCATTTTTCAACCAACTCCTCAGCCAGCTGCAGATGTACACAAGCACACATCGCTACCTTTCATATTCTAGAAATACTGACTAGTTGTATCAGTCCGTTACTTGTAATGAAAGCATCCGGTAAGTAGAAAATAGCACAGACTACAAAAATTCCACGTCTAAACAACTTACCTTGAGTAGAAGAGGGAAATTACTCTCTAGCGTTTTATTAATAGCCCCTTCATACACTTTCTTCCTCATTACCGCCTCTGTTCCTCCCATGCCAGTTCCTGACTGGTAACCAAGCAAGGATTTGAGCATCGTCTCAAAAGAATCCGCTAAAGAAAATCGGCATTACATACATCAGCCAGGTCATTTGTAGTAGCAACAATACTAAAAATGATCTGACAGAACTACGAGTATGATCTTTACACTCTCTAAAAATGACTCACTTGTCCAGTTAGGGTTGATGTGCTGTCGAAGTTCATCGACAGAGCCGAGGCTGACGACCGGTCTCTGGCCAAACCAGAAAGATGCCACAGGACCAAACTGATCATGCAGACCAACCAGAAACTCATGCAGGCTTCCTCTGTTCACTATGTCCTGCAGATTACCTTCTCTAAAGAGCAAACAGAGCACAGGATCAGCATGTGAGATGCATTTGTGTTGAGAGAAATCATAGAGAAACTGGCTTGTGTTGATTCTTACTTTTCTTCAGTAGGGTTCAGGCCTGGGATACCAGAGGCTCGGCGTGATGACTGGGGAGAGATATCAAAATAGGACTTAGAAGTCAATCTATTGGGGGTTTAAAATGTCTTGAACAGCTGCCTGAATATGACATTTTATGATTCACTAGCCATAGAGGGAATCGACTCTTTGAATCAACAGTATATTTTACATGTAATATGTGTCGATTACAATCAGAGTCGACTCCTAAAGATTCATATAGCATACACCGCTTTAACCTCTTTAAGAACTTTTCCACGTTGGAAGGTCCCGTTTGAAGAAAATTAACGAAATCAAGTAATAAAACTAAATCTCCCCTTCAACATGAACTTGCCATGTTAAGAATATACCAAGCCAAATCGGAGAAACACAAAATTAAAGAAAATAACTAGCAATAACAAACAGATAGAAACCAAACAACACAGCTTCTTACCGGATACAAATACAAAACAGCACCAACCAATATGACAACAAATGTCACAGCAAATATAGCAAAGTCCAGCATTTTGCAGGCCTAAAATAAACTACAAAGTATTAATACATTAGCCGTTAGCTTGCTAATACAAATACGACAAGTGTGTACCACGTCTACAACGCGCTTAGCAACCATTAGCTCGGGCATCGATTAGCACGTAGACACGGGAATCTATCTCAAAGAGTCGATTCTCCGATTCCACCATACCGATAATAAGAATCGACACTAAATCTTTTGAGTCGATTCTAAGTATATAACGATGTAGAAGTAAGTAAACACACCCTAAGATAACACAACCTATAAATTAAGTAAAAAATTAGCTTACGTCGGTAGTATATCTTTCAAATACCTAGCTGTAACTATGGACTATAAATATTTATAATAGGAATCGACTCTTTCAATCATTGACTCCATCGTTCTACAAAAATCCATATGTGTGAGAATCGACTCCACGCGGAAATCCCCGAATCAATCTGACCCAGCCTGTCAAGCCCATTTGAATCTTTGTTTCCAAAAATGTTATCCTATATGGAAGATTATCAGAACGTTAGTGAAAGTAATTTCGACATGAAAGTGTATTTTTGTTAATGCAGCATAAAATGATTCAGCGAACCGATTCTAACATTTTACTGTACAAAAACGTGAGTTGGAATCAGAATTAGAGTCGACTCATAGATTGCTGAGCCCGGACAGCTTTACTTAAATGGCCAGACCGAATCAAGTGATCACCGAGCACATCAATATAAAAAGGCTAGGGTTTGTTATAAAATATTTATAAAATGCAATTTAATTTATGTTTGTCTGAAATCAAACCCAGGGAAAATGTATGGTGGAAAGGTACAGTAAAAGTTTGCATGTTTTCCCCTTGTCCACATGGGTTTTCTCCTCATACATTCCAAAGACATGTGTGTTAGGTTAATTGGTGTTTTCAAAGTGTCCCTAGTGTATGAGTGTGTGAGCCCTATGTTGGATTGGTGTCTTGGTGCCTTGATAAGGGATAAAAATGTATGAACTTTAAAAGTTAACAATTGTGAAGTATCTCATTTTACTGTGAAGCTTGTGGTTATACAATACCAGGCTAGTAATTATATTTTATGTATTCAACAGATACTGAGTACCCACATTGTAAGTTTGGATAAAACAGTTAGAAGGATATAATCCTTAATTACTTGCACCTGTGCTAATTAACATATTACTTGTGGGCAGGGCTTAAGAAGACCACAAACACCCAACCTTTAAAGTGGTTCTCATGGTTGTCTCTTCTTTTATTAATGAAAATGGTGCTCAAGGTGCTGCAGGTGGCTGTGCTAGTTCTACTTGCTTTGAGTGTCAGGTTATGTAGTGCCCAAGCACCCAAATTTCCACCCTTGCAATATGGCAGCTTGATTACTAATCTGATTGAGAGCCAGCCAGAACAAGACCTGACCCAGCAAGAAGGCTACAGGTTGGAGACTCTCTCCCCAAAACCTGATCAAACCTGGCAGGTGGAAACAACACCTGCTCCTTTAAATTTCTGCCAAGTGGATGACTCTTCTCGAGTGGGCTGTGGAGAACCTGGTGTCACTCCTGATGAATGTGAAGCTCTCAACTGCTGTTATGATAATAGAAGATTCATTCGAGCACATGATGGGCCCATGTGCTATTATGGAAAGACAGGTAATGGGAATGGAACTGCATGTTAAATCCTACAATGTCTGTTCACTGCAACAATAGAATATTTATGAATATTACTGACAATTATTTTAATATATTTGGCTGTGCTGAGAAGACAATGCCAAATCTGTTGACTTGTAGTGTTCCTATCAGTGAAGTTGTGGAATTTTGTAAAATTTGTGTATAACACTTCAATGACCTTGCTGCGACCTTGTGTTAAAGACTGGCTTATCTGTCCCCAACATGACGACCTTGTGTCCTTTTCTGCTTTAGTCACTGTGCAGTGCACCAAAGATGGGCAGTTTGTGCTAGTAATAGCCAGAGATGCCACCATCCCGAGCATCAATCTGGACAATATCAACACGTTGGAGGTATTCAGTCATGCCTGCAGACCTGCTGACAGCAATTCTGACTTTGCTATCTACCAGTTCCCAGTCACTGCCTGCGGTACACGGGTGAAGGTGTGTTCGTTGGTTGGTGGTTGTTGTGGATGCTGATTAAATACGCAGAACTTCAGTATGTACAACGTTGTCCATAAATTGTGGAAGCCTTTATGAAGATGGGTAAAGGGGACTAACTATTTTCATCAGGGCGACTCTAACCAGGAAAAAAAACCGACAAGTGGCATGGAATTCACATTTTGGTGGTAAAATGAGTTAATTAGACCACCAGCATGGTGACCTGGGTACAAGTCCAGGCTGTGCTTTCTGGCTTGTTTGGGTTTGAAGTAGTCATGTTTGGACATCTGATGAATGGTATATAATTGAAGGGGTTAAAAATTAATGATGAAAAGCTCTAAGAATACAAGTAATCAATTTGCCAAAATGGTTTACATCAGAATGGTCATCTCTGTGGATAATGTCCATCAGTGAAAACCTCTACTTGGAGCTGTACCTGGTTCTCCTATGACCACAAAGTTAAACATGATCCTGCTTTGTTTTATGCAGGTGGAAGGTGACTTTATTGTTTTCGAGAACATGATCGTGTCATCTTACGAAGTAGAGTTCACTGACCAAGGAGCGATCACAAGAGACAGCTCGTTTGAGTGAGTGAAAATTAGTTTCCGTAATGCTGGCCTAACATTTTCGATATGTGGATAATTGGATGACCTCATTCTCTCCTCGCAGGCAAACGTTCCAGTGCCGATATTTGGCAACAGAAGTGGAGAGTTTGGAGGTGGATGTGAACATGCCACCTCCCCCTCAACCTGTTTTTCAGCAAGGTCCCCTACAAGTGGCACTCAGGTTGGCGAATGGTATTTGTGCCACTAAAGGATGTTCTGATGGTAAGTGCATACAGATTTGACACATCAGGGTGGTAAACTGGTTAGTGGACAGTATTTCATGTTTGAAATAGTGGGTTGGCATGTTTAAGATGGATGCTGGGGTGGTGAAGTAATCCACCACTGCTGTGAATGGGGCACCTGGCTGGTTCAAGCATTCCTTGATTGAACAGGGGGAGATGAGGGCAGATATGGGGTAGGTGGTGGTCAGGGGGAATATAACCTAGCACCTCAACAGTAACCCCTGCCCAGGACCAATTTCTGTATTGAGTGACTCTGATTTGAACTTGCAATCTACATTTTGAGGCTTAACTAAGCCTTTGTTAGAGTCATGGGGATGAGGGAAGGTTGGTATTCACAGCTTATACCAGCTAGCGCATGTCCTGATGCCAGACCATCACAGAGCCAGCAGGGGTTACTGTTGCAGCTCTGTTAGATCCTCCGATATTTCCATCTTGCACAGGACTGAGCTAGCTGGAAGGCACAGCCAGTATTTAAACCTGTATCTCCAGTGATGATTTGGCTACACCACCCTGGTGTAAATTGCGAACATTGGTAATCTACTGAATTAGCAGCTGATGGATATGCTGTTGCTGCTCTGCTTATTCCAGACGATGTATACAGCTCATACTACGCAGAGGCTGATTACCCTGTGATTAAGGCACTGAGGGAACCAGTGTACATTGAGGTGAGCATGCTGGAGAGGGGTGATCCAAACATCGCCCTTGTGTTGAATCACTGCTGGGCCACTAGGACTCCAGATTCTACCAGTGCACCTCAGTGGGACCTGCTGATTAACGGGTAAGTCTTTGGTCATGGTTTACATTTATCTTTGAGTCTGTCTCTAACCTCCGAGTCACTGTTCACTAGGTGTCCATATAAAGGTGACAGTTACCTGACTACACTGGTCCCAGTCAGCCCCGATTCTGGCCTGCAGTACCCAACTCACTACAAACGCTTTATTGTGAAGATGTTTAGTTTTGTGGATGAGAACAGCCAAGTTTTTCTACAGGAACAGGTATGGTTCTTGGTCAGGTTGCCCTTTCAGTTCCTCTATAGTTTGCCATGTGTTCATATTACCACAGTGTGCAAACAAACTGAGCAGGTGTTGAAAAGGCAGGTGAGAATGTTTTGAAATATGGTGTAGGTTTTTGGTCTGTGGTCTAAATGCAGGGGGGTTGATTCTAAATCAATGTGGTGTGGTGACCCTTTGCCTTCAAAATAGTACCTGATTTGTGGGGGCATGATCACTGGTGAACAGAGTAAATGGAGAGAAATGGATGGACTACTGTCTGTAGCCCTAATGTGCATCTGTGGTAGGTAGAACTGAGAGAATGGCCAACATGTAGAAAGGGGTACCCAAGTGATCAGTATATTAAGGTCAAATAGTTGGCGGTCACTTGCTTTCTATACCTGCTTAATCAAATTCAGGGTCCCAAGGCAGGAACTATCCCTACACAGGGCACCAGTCCAATCGCACCACGCATTCCTTCACCTTGCTATCACCAAAATCAGTTATTCAGGATGTCTGGTTTTAAAGTTTGGCTGTTGTGACCTACAATTGATTTGCATGGATCTCTAAGCTGTTCACATTCCCTCCTCAGATCTTCATTCACTGTAGCACTGAAGTTTGTCAGCTCACTGCTACCAATGCCTGTAAGCCAAGCTGTGGCAGGACAAGTGAGTTAGTTTTAGATTAATAAAACGTTACTGTACCTTTGCAGTTGTATGAAGGCTAGCTCAAATCCCTTTAATTTCAGAGAGATCCATTTCAACAATAAAGGAATCGGACCGCAAAGTAATAGCATCCAGTGGTATGGTCCTCTTTATTGCTGACTCGGCTGTTGCAGAGAAGAGCCAAGCAGATGCTCATGAGGAGGAAGGTAACAGCTTTTTTTTTTTTTTTTTTTTTTTTAAAGTTTTATTTTATTTGCATATTTTTGGATCAGGGTTATGGAGGCTCTGGTGCTTGTCCTTGACAAACGCTGGGCAACAGGACCCTTGCAGGACTCTCTGGTACATTTGTATGCAGTACAGGTCACTGCACAGAGTTGGTGTATTACGGCTATCAAAAGGTTCTGCTGGTGCTACTGGAGCACCTTTCAAACCACTTAGAACTTGAAATGGTTTGCCTGGGTGGTGGCTCGATTGGCTGTGCTGCAATAATGCCACCTTTCCATCTTCATATGTACTAGCCTGTTGAGGGCACACCTGTACCCTGTAACTTGAGACCCTGCCCAGGAAAGGCCAGGTTAATAAATACCTTTCTCTGTTTTGTAGTGTCTCAGAACTTCAGCTATGGGCTGTATGGTGTATCTACTCTTGCTGTACTGAGCATCTGTGGTGTAGTGGCGGCTGTCCTGAGGCGACGATCAAAATCACGTCCTCGTTTGCAGGTTACAAGTCTGTGATTTAATAAAGTGCGGCAAACAAATGTCTTGTTTCTTGTAAAGGCTGGGAAATTTCCCAATACACAATGCAGAGCATTATTTTCCTGTTGGGTTTATTTACAAATGCAAGTATCAAGTGACCATTTCAGCAGCCTTTCAGGCAGTGACCACTCCTTTCTCCTCTACTTTGGGGTATTCGACCTCCATTGCCAGCAGGAACTCTGTAAAACAATACAGAAGCCTAAATGATTGAGGGTTAATTCTAGTTCAGCCAACAATTCTGCTTTATTTGCACTCCACCTCACCTTCTGTGTAATCTACATCAGGTGAGGTGGAAATGAGGACCCAAGCTAAGCCGGCTAGCAGAGTGATCACCAGTTGTACTATGATCCAGGGACGCAGTACAGTCTGTTCAGAGCCAGTGGGCCTGTTGGGAGAAAATTCTATTTAACCCAAGAGAAAAAAGATGCTGCTAACAAAGCCAAGGGCTGATGCTCACCAGAGTGAAGTGTTGGTGCTACCATAAAGGTTAACACGATCGCTGGTCATCTGCTGGCTTAGTGACATAACCAGAGTGCAGAAATATACTGAAGGAGATGATGCATGGGGTTGAGTCACACTGAACTATTTAATAGATATTAAAAAATAAAAGGAATTGGAAACCCACAAAAGGCGGCAAGTGCCACTGGATCCAATGTGAGTAAACTCCTAATGGCTGATGATGCTCTGGCAAGATTCAACCTTTAGTAGATACAAGACAGAATTTGAGTAGAGTAACATTCAACTTTAGAAATTTAGTCAGATTTCTGCAGTTATTGAAATGGTTGTATATACAACATACTTTAATCTAAAAAATTGAGAGCTGGATTTTTACCAGTAAGTGGATTTCTCATAGCATTTAAAGCAGGTAATTAGTATACATCAATTTTCTCAGTCTGTGCATATGGGCGAGATGGGCCCCATCCACTTAAGGTATGGCTTTATTGGGGATATGTTTCCCCACAACATCTGGCAACCACCAAGGCAGCAAAACACCTATTGCACACCTTATGGATACTGAAATGCAATATATACGAATAGAAAATGAATGCGATTAAGTATGAAGTTTTTCTCATCTTTGTGACTTTATTGGCTGGTTCCAAAGTAGAAATCTGATTATTATCAAAGTTATGTAAACCTGCAGGTTTCCCATTATCAGATTTCTCAAGTGCATGTATACTTATTTATAAAATTGGATTCTGCAGTCATTAGGTCCATGCAAACACACGCAGCTTTCTACACAAACTGTCTAGACATGTTTAGTTTATTAATATAACACTTGGGTTGGGGTGATCACTGCCTAATTTTTAGTATCTGAATGTCCCCTTACACTGATGACACCATTTTTTTTAACCTGTCATGTCCAGCCCCTTAGCGAACAGAATATAAATCTGAGTGCTGTGTTGTGCCAGACTCATTTGTTTTGCCAAGTGGAACTTTATTAGCTCATTACAAGTTCCTCTTGTTACTTAATATTTTGTGTTTATATATTTATTTAATCAAACATTACATAATTAAACTGGAACCGACAGGTGGAGGGGGACAGCAAAAGTAAAAGAAAGAAAGAAAAAAAATTTAAAAAACTAAAGAGGTAAAAAAAAATCTGTCCAAAAAGCTGCTGCATCAATATCAAAGGGTGTCCTAGCAACAACTGCTGCATCTGAAAGACAAAACCAGAACACAAGCACACAAACCAAAGCAGCAAAGCGATATCAGCACCGCATATGCATGGGCCAGAAATCTGAACAATTTTGCATATTTGTATATGTATACATGTCTGCATGCGTGACCAATTCTTTTCAATGATTGCGACAGAAAATGAGCCTGGATGGAGGAACATGCTACACTCTCCTGATCATGTCACTACCTAAAGCTGATGCTGGCAGTGCAGAGAGGTGATCCCTCTTCAGGCCTTCACCAATAACTGTATCCCAAACCTCACCAGTATATGCAAATGGAAACTTAACATATTGCTATGTACCAAGAAGACTACTTAAGTGGAAAAATTTACCAGATTATATAAATTAGAAGAGTACAGATTGTAGTTCTACAGTATTTAAACTACACTTCCTAAGAGAGAAACATTCAAATGCATGTCATTTGGGTAAATCAATCCTCATATAGGACAAACTGACTAGTCTATACAAATCTTTATATATTACAAACAATCAATATTTCATAAAGGTTACGAAAGTAGGCGAATGTTATTAAACTATACAACTTTAACATTACAAAATGCATTAACATATAATCACTATTTACAAACAAAAGAGCTGTACATTAGCTATTAGCTTTAGTTCTATGTTAACATTTGGTCATTTAGCACCTATCACCCTTATCCAGAGTGACTTACAACCACAGCAGCTGTGAGTTAAAGGCCTTGCTCAAACTTCATTAGTGGAAGCTCACAGAATTCAAACCCTGGACTTTCTGGTCCTTAGTCTAGCACTTTAACCACTAGACTGCCACAGTCAATTCTATGCTGTTTAGTTGTTATATAAAAGCAGCCTTTAGGTTTAGATAAGCTTCATGCAACAAAGAAATGTAAAATCTAAAACAGACACACTCATATCCATCCAGAAATTTAAGGGCATCATAAAGTATGTGGTGAATGAGATGCACTTGAGGGGCATTTGGTTTTAATTAGCTATTTGTATATCATGTATATGATGTATTTTTACATGTGAGCCTATTTGATCTAGGTGAGAATTCCTGGTAAAATAAAGACAGTAATAATCATGTTTTTTCAATTACGATCAAGTTTTGCTAAAGTCAGGAATCCCATGAGTTGGCTGCTCTTCAGCTGAGAATGCAGTTTAGATCAACAGTTTCATCAATTTAGTAAATTAACCTAACCCAGTTTGACGCTGTGGTTTATGTATGGATGCCCTATTCAGAAGTGAATGGTAACTTTTGGAGAAATACATTAATAACGTGCGTAATTCTGTACATTCTGGTTGCGTCAATAGGCTGATTTATGCATGGCATCGTGCAGTACCGCCATACTTCCTATAGAAACCTGCGAGGTGCTGTAGAGCAGCGAGATGCTCGTCTGAGGTGCTCATCTCCTCCTCAGACAAAATATATTAATTCATAATATAATATAAAATTCGACACTGATTAAAGTTTTCCTTACTTACCTGTCAAAAGCTGAAACTGCACTAATGGCCAGCAGGAAGTAGAAGAGGCATTGTGCAGGATATGCTAGAGTGTAGTACTGCAGCAGCAAGTTAGACAGGGTGCTCATCTGCTCCCCAGCCAAAATATACAACACAATAATGTTCCACACAGCATAACCAGCCAAGAAGCCATTACAGAACAGACCCAACACCCTGCAAAATCATCACAGAATATTCACAAACTGACGAATTGGTCATTTCCAATAAAGGGTAAGTGCAAGGTTCCACTAACGCCTACTTGAAGCCACGATGCACTCTGACAGACACGTCTCTGGTGGTCCACGAAGTCCGGACGTCCATGAAAGTCTGCTCCATCTGATCACTAATCTTCCACCGGTCTGTATGTTCAGCAGCCTGAAATCGACCTACAAGAATATACCTTTTTATATACGTGCACTGTATTTCACTAAGAAAAAATTGTTTTAGCACATTTTTAAATTCCTTGTTAAAATCTTAAAACATTTTTTCTGCCTCCTCTTAGTCAGAAACAGCCAATCACATCTGCAAATAGGAGCACATTTCATTTGTTCACACTGGCCCTATTTTACATCAACCTTTTTCTAGTTAAACATGTTGGTCCATTTTTTAAACTATTTGTGCCTAGTTTGATGGGCAAAATTTCAGTGCATCTCTAATTTCTACATTAATAAATAATTTTTGAGACACAAAAAAAGAAGTTCATATTGCTCAACAAAATGCAACCTTGCAAATCAGTTCCGAGAACCATAGCCCCGGGATCCGTGGGATTATCAGGACAATGTCGACGTCTTGTAGAGATCATACAGAATTAGAAGGGACCATAAATGAATGTACAGAGTGAGTGTGGTGAGTGCATGAACCTACGGCCTCTCTCGATGAACACCTTGGCCACAGGCTGACTTGAACCCTGTGGTGCAGAGAACAAAGCATGCTGGGGGATTGATGGCTGTAAGCCAGTGATGACATCATCATCTTCAACATCCAAGTCATTATTAGAGTCTGCTTCTGTCACTTTAGGCTTCACCCTGTAGAGATAATGATTCAGATTAAGGAGCTGTAATTAAGTGATTTAAACTGATTCTAAGAATGGCTCAGTGGCGTAAGGCCACACTTTTTTTAAAATTTCTTGTTTGGTGGATTTCTGTGATGAAAACCTGAATACGGCAGCAGCAATAAATACAAAATTTCCCTTTAGAATAATTTTTTTTATTTTCAATTAGCAAACATCAGGAGTCAAACCAATGTGCACTATATAGCTAAAAACATTGCATCAAATCACCTCAGCATCCAAGCAGGACACCGTATCATACATTCAGAACAATATCAAAGCAAAAAAATACAAATAAATGACCGCTAAAGCTACAGCAAATGTGAGAGATGAGTTTTACTCACTTTTCTGGTGGCAGATGTGTATAATTTCTGTTAGCATTCATCAAAACATCAATGATTGAGATGTGGCGGTTTTGAGCATGCGCAGTTCATCTCAAAGTCTCAAAAAGTCTCCAATAACACTACAAAAAGTTGCAGAAAGTAGCTGAACGAAATTACGTTTCTCCAACTCAAGAGAGAGTTGAAGTGGCTGCTGCCACTAGGTGCCGCCATTTTACAGTAGGAAATAATACAGATTAATTACAGAGTAATACCTGGGGTGAGGGGAGGAGAAAAAAAAAAACAATCCCAGACTATGCTCATTAATGAGTACAGTTTGGGAACTGAAAAAACACCTCTACACAGTTATGCACATATACACATTACAACATTAAGATTAATCTGAGGCAGGAAAACAATAAGGCAATGAAGGCATAAGAACGGGGGAATAAGACGAGCATCTCTGGGGGATTGTTTATGTTCCAGCAATGACCTTGGCCGAGGCTCATGCTGACATGGAGCCGAAAACAGATAAATGCAGAATCTATGGCAGCATTCGCACACACTTTAAGCAAAACTGCCTCTAGTCCATTTCAAATATCCAGTTCATTTTAAAATTGTGCAGGTTTAGATTGTCCAAATGATCCAAACGCCTCTGCAAAGCCGCCAGCTTCTCCCTCTGGGTATTCGGACAACTGGCATCTCTAATCTACTTCAACATGAGTGAGTAATGTTTATATTACACATTATGGGTAGCAAATGTAAAAAATATTTAATTTTTCTTTACATCATGAGGCATTCTGCTGGTTGCCACTGGAAAACTGCTTTTTTTAAACAGAAAATGCAACCTTCTTTTGAAAAACCAAGAGTCACAAGGAGTAGCATTAATTAGCTACAGTAATTATTATATCAGTGAAACGTCCACACAACGATACTGAGACAAGTGAGAGAGAGAGAGAGAGAGAGAGAGAGAGAGAGAGAGAGAGAGAGAATATGCATGTGCACTGCGATGGGCTGGCACCTGACTTGTGCACTGTGCTTCCAGATAGACCTCAGCCCCTCACAACCCTGAGCTGGATTAAGGGTGTATGCATGGTGATTAAGTGAACGACTGAGACAACGTAAATAAACAGGATTTATTAAAAGGGCTCAGATTCGAAAGACTCACTTTTTCTTTTTGGGTTTCCGTGTTGGTTCCTCGTCCGTATTCTGATCTGGCATGTCTCCATTCTGCACCAGGTTAGTCTGATCCCCCTCCACATCTGACCAATCACAGAACACCACATTAATAAATAATAAGTTACCGATTTAGGTGAACTAAAGACTATTTACACTGTATGAGTCGCACCAACACTCTCGGGTTTCTTCTTCTTCTTTTTTCTCTGTGGTGGGATTTCAGGAGGTTCAGGAGTCAAATGTTCTTGGCTCTCTAACTGTCTGTGACTGGCCAGGCCTCCCATCTCAATCCCAGCATCTGCTGGAGTTAAACAGCCACATTACGAAGTGTACGTTATTAAAATGCTCTTTTTTGAAATGTTCTAAGTCATTAAATTTCTACACGTAGCAAAGTGCTGTTTGGTACGAGTCCACAACACTGGAATGATTCATTTATCCTGTGGTTATATCATTTTATTTTCACTGGGATGCCAAGATGAACTTTCGACAGTCTGAAGAAACTTTATGAGGAATGGTATTTTTGGAAAGGTAATAGCCAAGAAACCACTTCTTTTAAGGGGGACAGGGTGAGAAGGCTAATATATGCTAGAGCTAAAAAAGACTGGAATGAAGATCAATGGAAAAGAGTTTTGTGGAGTGACAAATCCAAGTTTGAATTATTTTAATCCAGTCGTTGACCGCATGTTATATATAGTCATTCTACCATGGTTAAAACAACAAATCTAATGGTGGTCTAAGATTTTTGCAAAGGAGTGTACATAAAAACAGACATTATATGGTGCATAACTGTTTACAGGGAAAAGGGAACGAATTCAGACATGGCTTTCCATGACCTCACCTTCAGGAACGTCGGCTCTGTCTGTGCTGACCTCCCGCTTCACCTTCTTCTTTTTCCTCTTTGGAGGTGGCATCTCATCTGGGAAAATGAACAGAGGACCAATTTGAACTCTAGGGCCATTTCCTGGATATACATTTTAACATTAATTACAGGTACATTTAAAAAAAATTAGAATATCATGATAGTTTAATATTTTTGTCCCTCATTTCAGAAAGTGAAACCCATATATTATATAGATTCATTACATAGAGAGAACTATTTCAAATGTTTCTTGAAACCCAAATCTTAGAACATTTGA
>JAVSBU010011090.1:0-15008 GCA_033118015.1 Loricariichthys derbyi | reverse complement strand
CGTTGTGTACACCGGTGAGGGCTCTATACGCCGTTAATTAGGAATACAACGCCTGGCACCGAATAACAGCGGTGTAAGCTGCGACACTACAGGAAGGGAAAGGATGAAACGGCGATTAAAAAGTTTCAGACGCCGTCCTTAACAGCGCCTTATAGTACGGTGCGCCTTATACGTGGGTCAACTACAGAAATAGACCCCGTAATTCAGACTGCGCCTTATGGTCCGGAAAATACGGTAAGCGAACGTAATTATGCTCGGCCTACGTGGGAGGAGCTTCACCGGAATGACATCTGAATGAGCCTGCATTTCAAAGAAAGCTGCATCTGCTCTCCTGTTCCTAAAGGTAATTAATTTTGCATACGGTTAATTTCAAATTAATCAAACTCGGTTCTTTTAAGCCTAAAGTGATCCGATCTCTGTTGATCTGGGTTCATTTTGTGCTCACGTTGTGGTTTTAAGTCTGCTTCCCTTTAGCACCGATGAGACCTTAGAGAACGACATTATGGGTAACGAATTCATATTTTTGTGTTCTGGTCTCAGTCTCGATTTCATTTGGACTAACTGGTGTCGAGTTCAAAGCAATCCAATCAAACAGAATAAATCAGTCCTTTCTCTACAGGCCCAAATAAAATCTGCACTCTGATTGGCTAACGGGGAAAAATAAGTTTCTGCTCTTCTTATTTAGCATCCAATCAAAGAACAAGTTTTATTTTTAATATTCTGACCTTAAGATTGTAAATGTCAAAGTCAAATTTATTCCTATAGCACTTTCTAAAGTGGAGCATTATCCCAAAGCAGCTTTACAACTATAGATTATCTTCTAATATCTATGGCCATTCCCAAACTGATCAAGCCTTGGGTGACAGTGGCAAGGAAAAACTTGGGTAATGAATGTTACCCAATGAATACAAAAGTTTCCCATTTTCTTATTTTTATTCTATTATGATGAAAAAAATCTCAATCTGGTCTCGGTCTTGGACAATCCTGGTCTCAATCTTGACTTGGACTCTGCTTTAGTCGTCTAGGCTACAACAGTAATTATTTCAAAATCGAGCAAAGGTGCTTAAAGAATTTATAGATGTGGGGAATCCACCTGAAGCTGAACTCGTATGACCAGCAGTAGCGTTGAGAGCTGAAGGTCCGCAAACAAAACGCAAAAGTGGTCAGGGACCGTTGTTCTTTCACAAAGCATGCATCGATAGACCCACAAAATGACCCACAAGCGAACCATACTGATTTTTTCTCCAGTTTTGGGGACATTTAGAGGTCTAGCTTCGTTTGGTGTGTTCACATTTTCAAATGATACCATGACTCAGTACCATGAACTATTTTCTTACAATAAAAGATCAGAAAAGTTTGACCTCGCCTTTGCACTCCATTTAATTTGGTTTCTAAAATTAACAGTGAATAACCTGTTTAGAGCAGAGCATTTTAAATTCTGGATGGATTAGATGGTAAGTGAACAGACTGTCCTCATCGTAGAGGTGCTGGATGTGGGAGAAAGGTTCAGAAGTAATGACGAGCCTCGGAGCTACTGAAGGGGGTCATGGTTTGATGAGGACTATTTTCTTTTCCATCACATGGGGCAGTGATGGCACCAGGACGCCCTATGTGAAGAAGACGAGCCGGCAGAGGGAGTGTGATGCTCTGGGTAAAGTTCTAGACGTTCATGTGTAACCCCGACCCAAACATCATTACAGGTAATAACGATAACATTATGATCAGGTTATTACGTAAAATCATGGTTTGTTGTTTTATGTTTATGGCCTTTAGTACAAATGTAGCAGTATAAAATAATGGTTGTTAAATGATTTAGAATCCTTGAGGAGTGTTTGCAATCGTCATTAACTTTATAAACTGAAAACAGGTTTCGAGCCCTAAGCAGGCCCGGTTCCTCACTTCCTGTTTATCTAAACTATTCCCCCAACGTCTACATGCTGCTTTATTTTAAGAAGTCCTCGAGCCAGTCCGTTAAGTCCTTGTACGTTTCTCTCTCACACACTAAGATCCGATTAAGCAATCAGGCCGATTTCCCGACGATAAAAAAGATGTGTGGCTGAGAGCTGTGATGTCTCGGGCAGCACTAAAGCCTGGTCCAAACCACGCTCCATCTCATTCAACCGTTCGCCTGCAAGAGCCAAAGCAGAGCCCTCGTCGTTTCCATAACTCAAATCTCAAACTGACCCGTCAAGATTTAACTATGCGACTTTGGTTAAGCTCTTACACACCAACAGGATTCGATCAAGATCTCAATCAAAACAAGAGCGGCCTCAGCATGCAAATATCCTCCCACACAAAGTTCTTCCAGCATTACGACTTCAATGCCCTGGACGGCGTGCAGTAAAACGCCAGAGCCTGTTAGGGCTGGAAAAGTCAACTCAATCTCCGGCAAGACTTGCCAACGAAAGGGTGCAGGCCCGGAACCTGAAACATGGGCGTAAAGATTCGACTGTCACTCTATTGTCAGGCATCCGGGGATGATCTCATGGCGGCCTGCCCTCATCAACACCATCAAACCATTTCTGCTTTCACAGAAAAGCAAAGCCGGCGTGACCTTGGGTGAATAATTACAGGCACTTTCCCTACTCGCAACATGTGATGTGACAGGATCCTACAAGTTTAGAGCCCTGATGATCCAAAGGAGACAGTGGCAAGAAAAAACAAAAGAAGAAATCAGCAATCCTCCATCCCAGGGTGAAACCAGACAGGATTAAGGTCTTAAACCTAAGCTTCTGGCTACATCTAACGGAAAGGGAGCAGCCCTGTGCATAAAATGCCGATGCATTGAGGTTGTTGAAGTTCAAACCAAGCAACGGGGAAGAAAGGTGATTTAAGTGACTTTCAATGTGGCACAGTTGTTGGCACTAATACATCCGAATGATCTACTGGGTTTTTCCACACAGCGCCACCTCTAGGGCTTAGAGAGAACGATTTGGAAAAAAGAAAATATCCAGCGAGGGAAGCTCTCTGAGTGAAAATGCCTCGTCGATGCCAGACTGGACCCACACAACATGTTGAACCTTGAAGCAAATGGGCTACAACAGCAGCATAACAAGAAATCGAAGCTACAATTTAAGTAGGCTCACCAAAATCGGCGCTTGGTTTGATGAGTCTCACTTTCTGCTGAGACATTCAGATGGTTGCAGGTCATAGTGGGTCCAACCAGGTGTACCTAATAAAGTGGCCTGGGCAGGTTTAAGGGGTAGAACTTAGAAGTGTCAGATGATGACTGTACCACTCTTCCTCTGACCCAACTTGTTCCTTCACCCCCTTCGCTCTAAAGCTTTTTAAAGGGGTCCGGCCTAAACCTGCTGATCTGGAAAATTACTGGGCCTCTCAGAAACAGGGACAGATTGTTAGATTGGCTCAGCAAATGCAGAACCAAGACATCAAATGCTAATACCGTAATACTGTATCCCTCTCTCTCTCTCTCTCTCTCTCAGTGGCTCTGTAGGAAGTTTGAACTGCTGCTGCAAACTATAACAAAACGGTGTGTCTGTTTACATTTCAGTCCCTAATTTACCCCCCGTGGCCTAACACCGGTATTTAAATAACCCCCTGCTTACAGATCCGCTCACACACATCCATTCCTTAGCCGTCCTACACGCCGAGATCCGCTTTCTTATGTAAAAATGCTAGACACCCTCCTTTAGGTAGAGTTACGATATTTAGGGAACGGATTGCTAAGAGGCTTTAAGTCACAAAAACCAGATCAGATCCACAACGAATTCTAAAAACTGGAGAAGACAAGTATTGAACATTATCTGCAGACAAAATACAGGGCTCATGTGCCCACATGCAGATTGCTAAAGCAGATGGGGTTTGCAGGCCGGATGGTTTTGGGCCCCGAACAGCAGAAAATGAGGTCGAAGGGGGGAGGGGATCATCTGTCAGACACTCAACGAAACATCTCAAACCTAACGGATCAAATCGTATTATTTATAGTAAGACGTTATTAGACGTAACGAGGAATCAAAGGTGTTTAATTTAATCGAATAAAGAGGCAGAAAGGTTAGACTGCCATCTAAACCCAATAGTCATGTACAAAATGCCCACTGATCATTATTTTACATACCGTAATCTGTTACTTGTAACCTAGTGGGAATAAATAAACCATTTTGAACACTCCCTTATGGCTTTGCTCATTACTGTGTGACACAAAACAGCCTGGACAATAAAAGTACCAAATAAATAATCTGTGTTAAACCATATTATGCTGTTCTGCATTTTGTCGACCTATGTGTTTAATTGTTTATTACGATTGCGTCACAGCTGTTCCTCATCTCTAAACTCGATCATGGATGCAAGGCCTTCTAATACAAGCGAAACAATGAACAAATCAAAGGGTGCAGAGGGGCGAAACCTAACAGGCAGCACAGGGTGCAAGTCCAGAAACTAATGCAGATATGGGGAGAACATGCAAAATCCACACAGACAGCAGCCATGTTCCCTCAAGTGGAAAATAATCAGTTCCCTGACCGGGAAAAACTGGGGACAAAAGTTTGGGGGGAAAAAAACCCAAAAATTGTGATTATTGCTTTTAAAGAAACAACAACATTAGGATGATGCCGTAAAAGTGGAAAAACCCCTCAAAATGATGGTATTACTGGAAAAGAATCAACTTCTGGCTGGTAAAACAGCACCACAGCAGCTAGATGTTTATCGATCATGAGTAAAACGCAGGAATGAAGTGATGAACACAGGTAACCACTTCAGGTGCTGCAACATATTTCTGGTCATATTTCCAATCTAACATAGGCTAAAGACTGTCTTATGGGGGCACCTTTCTATTCGGGCTCACTCTCTGAGAAAGGAAACGCAGTTAATAGGTCCATCATTAATGAGCTTTTGAGGCCCTGAAACCGGTTTTAAAGGTAGGTTTAAAAGGCAGACAGGTACAGACAGGTTACCTTTGCACACAGGTGAGCTCGGGCTTATCCTCTCCGGGGACAGTCTGTCATTTTCGGGTGAGGGTGTCAGGGTTTTGCTTCTGTGCCCACAGTTGGCTGAAGAGGAAGACGAGGATGAGGAAGGAGAGCAGGACCCGGGGGCGAGCAGGCTGTCTGTCAGGGGGTTGAGGGAGGTCCCGCTGGAGATCTGGGGACACTGAGACTGAGGGGGGCTGCTGCTTCTGAGGGACACTGAGGATGAGGAGGAGCATTTAGGGTTCGGGTTCGCACCGTTTCCTCCGTTGGACAGCGCCGCCCTGACCGCTAGAGGGGGCTGTGTCTGTGCTCTGAGCTGGTACGGCACGGTGGCTTTCATGGGCAGCAGGCGGCTCAGTAAACTGACCCCGGCGCTCAGACTCGAGGCTCCGCTCGAAGCTCCGCCGCTGCAGCTGGACGTTGGAGATCCGTTCCTGCGAACCCTCTGGGACATGACGCTCCCTCAGCTCCAAAAACCCCCCAAAACCACCGGATTAAGGACCCGGAACGCACGCGCACGGTCCGCTGGAGCACGTCGAAGTTTTATCCGGGTTCTATCGCTCCATAAAGCGCTTTTGGAACGTGGATCTCTCGAATTGAGCAACAGTGAAACCAACCAAACTGTTCCGAGCCTGAACTAAACTGTACAACATCTGAGCCACGCACAGTCAACTCCTGCCAAAACTCCGCCCCCGACCACTCTGATTGGCCAATATCGCATACTATCTAACTTCTGATTGGCTGACGGGAGGATCCTTTTAACTCCTTAAAGTAACAACGTGCAGCTTAGAAAAATATATTAATAATTAAAGAGTTAATAATAATAATAATAATAATAATAATAATAATAACTAACAGTAATATTAACATAATTTAAAAAAGTTACCAATAATATTTTTAATAAAAAGCAACGTTGTAGTTTTTTATAACAGTAATAAAATATAATCTCAACAAAAACGTTTTTATATTATTGTATCGTAATACTAATATTAAGAAAAATATTTAAAAAATTACAGAAATAGTATTAAAATATATATTTAAGTATTATAAATATTTTATTATAATAATAGTTAGAATAAATCAATAACATTGTAATAACAGTCATATTAATATTTTTTAGACATAACAACAAAATATTAATACAGAAGTATAATATTATTATAAAGATAATATTTAAAATTATTATATAATTGTAAAAGTAATATTTGTACAAGAAGTAGTATGTATAGTCATAATAATAATAACAATAATAAAAATAATCTTTAAAATAATAAAATACTGTTATATTAATAATAATGTAATTTTAAAAATAAAATAATAGCAGTAAAAGGAGTAGTAATATATTTCATAAAAATATTTATAAAATATTTACTAAAAGATGATTTAAAATCATAGTAACAATAATATTAACATTTATATTTAAAAATAACAAAAGAGTAAAAACAATATTTCTATAAAATAATAACTATAAATTATAACATTGTTCAAATAATGAATGTATAATAGCAATAATATTAGTATTATTTTATAATAATAATAGTAAATGATTACCAGAGTCCTTTTGTTTGCTTCCCAGTTGCAGCCTATGTTGAGTTTGCATGTTCTCTCATGTTTTCTCTCACTTTTCAGACACATGCATTAGGTCATTTGGTGTCTCCAAAGTGTCCCAGTGAGAGTGATCTTGTGTACCCTGTAGTGGACTGGTGCTCTGTCTAGAGCTGGTTTCCACCTTGAACCTGACTCCCTGTAACCCAGAGCTGGAATAACTGAGCATGAAAATTAATTCATAATTCGATCCAGGGATCTCAGAGATGTGAGGAGACAGCACTAACACTGCATTTAAAGGGAGCACATTAAGACAGTCTTTAATCATGATTAATGACCGCAGATTCATTGAAATGTACCTACCATAAGTCCGGCTAATCAAGACCTGCAAACTAAAAGCTTGGTTTATAACAAGCCTCCTTTCTTTATTCATTTCAGCAGTAGGTTTGTGTCCAAACAGCTGCTACAGAAGATGAGAGATATGGGTTCAGGCCTAAAGGAGGGATCAGGCACCATTTTGTGCACATGGCCAGGAGCAGGGGATATTTGGTTGTACTGGAACTGTAGCAGCTGAGAAACACAGCGAAGCCCAAACTGGTTCCGATTAAACATAATAAGCTCATTAGTTTATGTTAAGAAGCTCGAGATGAAGTTTAAGGTCTGAAAACGCCTTTGTTCGGTGTGAGCACGTGCACGTGACGCTGCTTCTGTGGCTTTATCACCCTCATGTGGTCAGAAAATTAAACGAGCTTTTAATAAGGATTTCGGAGAAAATCCATCTGAGTTGTGTCCCAAACCAGCAGGGCTCGTGTAACATCCTAAAAACATTACAAAATGCACATTTCCGCTGCCATGCTGCACTTTTGCTAATTATGAAGCCCAATTGGGACTCTGTATACATATTAATGGCTCACTCTCTGCATTTAGTGTGTGATGTTCTGGATCAAGTTCTGCAGGGAATCCATGGGTCCTGGCATGCATGCAGGTGCTACTTTCACAAAGACCACCCAACTGAATGTTACTTCAGCCTAAGCGGACCCCGGTAACGTTATTCCCTAACGGCAGGTCAATGCGTAAAACCTCTGAAAAAAACTGCTTAGAAATGCATGCTTAGTAGAACATGACAAAGTGTGTTGCCCTGGCCTCCAAATTCCCCAGATCTCAAACTGACAGTACATCTGTGGGAAAATCCAACCAGTGGAGGCCTTAACTCTCAGTTTACAGGATTTGCTGCTAACATCTTGGTGCTATGGGACAAGGCATCTTCAGAGCACAATAGCTACGTCCCCATTGAAATGAGACCGTCTCCTTTAAAAGATTTTGGGAATGGGATGCAGCTAATGCCTCAAGAGGTCAGAGCCTTTGCACCAGATGGGGAACCCATGCAATATTACGCAGGTGATTTTAATGTTATATATACACCAATCAGAAAAACATTAAGTCCAGACAGGATAACAAATAACGTTAATATCTGTAAGTGTAAGTAAGTGAACAGTAGGTTCTCATAGTGGACATGTTGGATGTGAGAGAAATGTTCTGGAGTTAAAAACTGATCCACTTCAACATAGAACAAACTGTTACGGACAGACCGTCTCGTAAACAACTAGGCTTCTGGAGTGCCCATGCTCAGCAGTGGTGAGCACTTCTTCCCAGGGACATTGGCACTCGAGGCTCAAATCTGGTCCAAATGGACAGAAGGGCCACAGAAATGTTTAGTTATGCGAAAATGCACAACACAGCACAGCAGCCCTTGCTGAGTAAGAGTAAATACTCCAGTTTTGCACCTTATATTCTTGTTAATTCATTTTCTATTCTAAAACGACCATAAATGTAGCCATGGTGTAAATGTATTGAAAATATACCCAGGGGTGGTGTTTATGGAGGCCCCCAGGTCCAGTACTGTACAGCTACTGTAGTCTCATATTTACAGATCACTATAATGAGAGAATATATTTATCTCTTTTTTTTTTTTTTTTACCCATTTTTGCCCTTGCCTACCCCTGGCTGTGCCAAAGTGTGGTTAACACCGTCACTTCACAGATCCAGAGACCCAGGTTTAAGTCCCAAACTGCAGACCTGTTAGGTCATGGCTTATCTAAAGTGTCCCAGTGTAAGTGTGTGGTTCCATCATTGGCTTAAGCAGGTGTGTGAAGTGTAAGCATCGCTTGGTGACCCTGCGACAGTCCGGCATCGCATCCAGGGCACGTCTGTGCCACCTGTTCTCCTCTTTCTCTCTGTGAGACTGAAAGGAAGCGATGGACAGTTTGTTTAATATAATCTTTAATCAACTGAGTAATGCAGGGTTGTACAGCAAGCTTGGCTTCTAAACAGCATTTAAACGTGGATTTTTCCAAGCAGAGACTAAATTGAGTCGTTATTTGTTCTCGTTTTTTTTAAAGCGTGTAACAAAGCTGTAATAGAAAACATTTCAGTGGCTTTGAGGAGCTCGCAGATCTGAGAACTTCAGCATGAATTTAACAGGCTGGAAAAGAGAAGCAGCAGCCCAACATGAACAAATACCTTCCATTCTGTCTCATACACGCACGCAGAAATAAATCCAGATCATACACACATCGCTCACTTGGTTCCGCCTCGACCGTGATGTTGCTGAGGAATCACCAGTCTGGGGTTAAGTTTTGGGAATGGACGGGTTGTTGGTGCAGCTCAGATGGTAATAGTTTCATTACATAAGCAGATCTTTACAGCTGAGTGTAAGCTCTGAGGAGAGCTGCCATGGTTACTCAGAACCAAAACACAGGGCCCGGTGCTGTCGTTAAAGAGCTTTAACGTTAGGAGGTCCGGACTGGGAATGAAAAACCCAGCCTAGTTAAAGCACGCAACTAAACAGGTTTATAGTCTTTTAAATCGGATTACTGATCCAGCGCTTCTCACTGGATCTGAATCGATTTCTACGTTTCATACTCGTTTAGTCGCTGCCGGTTCACGAAACACTTCCAATAAAAGAAGAGAATGGCACTTTTAGGAGCCTCACGTGGCTCCGGCTTGGTTGTGACTCAAACATGAGATCACCAGGCTTCTTCCCCAGATGTTCTCTAGATAAGATATAATCCCTCCAGCGGGTCCTGGGTCTACACGCAGCAGCTCCAGTGGGAGGCGACCAAGTCGCAGTGCTACGATGAGACTCTTGCTCTCTTGGACCCATGACCTCTTCACACCGTCACATGCTAGTGCATGCAAATGCATTCTGTCAGTCACGACCACAGGTATTAGGGCAAAGGAGTGGGTGGGAGGACACTAATGCAATGCCAACCATGTGCCAGGTGTGGAGACAGAAATTCCCAGTGATGTTATCTAATCTTTACTGGGGGTAATCAGTGCATATAAGGCGAGTTAAGATCAGTCTGGCATTCCTGTGCCATTTAATCTTAGTCCTACAGCGAGAGTGGATTCTGTATATGAGCCGTTGTACCGAATGGGTGCCGTTTCTGTCCCCAGAACATCGTATGCATAGATGAGTAATATAATTAACTGTAGAGGACATTTATTTTTAAGCAAGTGTCCTCCACAGTGATGCAACTGCAAATGTAAGGTATATAATTAATATAAAATAAGCTGTTAACCGTTCCTGGTCTCTAAAGTTACACTTTATAATGAAACATAACAATGACACTGTTGGGTTATTCCATGTCCCATCTATACCGCGAATATTTTACTTTAAAATACAAATTTTAGTCACAACCTCATGTTTTCATGCTAACATACTCCTACTTCTATGTTAGTTCTATGTGGATCTTCTAAGGATCACAGGAATAGCAAAAGTAAGCTCTCTTACTTTTTCTGTATACTTGACTGATACTGAAACTATGATTACAGCAGCTAAATCTCAACTTACTATCCTGTTACCCAAATTACTTTTTAATATTGTTTGTACACATTTTTGGTAAATTATTAGAATGTGCCAAGTGTCCTGATGATAGTATTACAGATATCATGTGGATACAGTTTACTAATTCTGATGAAAACTCAGTACTGTTACTGATAGAAGGACTGAAAAATGAGGTTGCCAAAAATTGCAATATTCATTCTAAATAGTTAAATGTGTTTGGGGTCAAATTCAGTTTGAAAAACACAGAAAATGACGTTCAAATGTTGGCAGCCATTCGGCAAAATGAATCATACAAGAAATGTCTTATAGACCCCTTAAATGAGATGATTAAACTAAACGGCGCCTCTTGTTCGTTTTTATTTTGTTTCTGATTTGTTAGAACTTTTTACACAAAGATTGTACGCAGGTTAAAACCATGATGCAGCCTTAAGGTTTGGCCCTGAGCAAATGAATGAAAGGGGAAAGGAAGTGTGGCGTAACCGCTGAGTGAGTGTAAGAAACACATCGATCCCCCAGTGTGATTGTACCGATTCCATTCACACACAAAAAAACCTTTCATAAACAAATAACATTTACAATTAGAGGACTGTGTAATGAGACACCAGCCATATGATTAAATCCAGTTCCTCCTCCATTTCCCATAGTGCTGCACTTTGTAGTCCTACAGTTACACACTGTAGTCTATCTGTTTCTCTTCAGTGGTCAGGACCCCCCACAGGGCAGCTACTATTTGGGGGGTTTACATGCACTTAATAATCAGATTTTTACGTGTTCTTGGGTAATCAGATAACAGAATGCTCCAGGTTTAAACGACTCAAAGGAAAAATCGAATTTCGGCTTTGTAAGCAGCCAATAATATCAGAAAAGGACAAAGTAAACTTCAAACGTCAACAATTTAAAGCATAAAATTTGTTGTTTGCGCAAGCAAATACTGCGTTTGTCTCCAAGTGTTTGGTTGCTGTTACTCTGGGGTTGCCAGATATCACATGAAAAATAAGCCACGGGCCAACATAAAGTCCCTTAAAACAAGCAGATCTGGCAACCGTGTCACAGACCAAGAAAACCAATTGAAATCAGCATACGAACTGGGAAATCTAATTGCCGAGATGAAATCCAGCTCTCTTATTGGATTTCATCCCATTTCCAAACTGTAATCTGATTTGGGAATCATATATTTGACCTCATGAATAATCTGACAGAATTACAAACAGTAGCTGATCTGTGCTGGTCCTAACCATCAAAGAACAGAGTAAGAGAGGAGCAACGTACAGAGACAAACAGATGGACTACAGTCTGTACATATGGTGAGTGGAGCTGATAAAATGGACAGTGTGTAGAAATGAGGCGCTGAAATTAAAGTTATGGCTGATTATATGACAGTGGAATGATGACATGCTGAAACGCATACATTTATTTATTCTGAAGAAAGCAAAGACACAGATATGAAGTGATGCTTTGATGCTTCAGTGGCTACGTTTACTAACTGTAATCTGATTGGACAAGGTGGATAATCCTTGAAATAAACCAGTTATACCGCAGTTAGTTCAGACTCAATCTGATTGGCTGAGAGACATTCTAGAAGTCGTCATATCTCCTGATAACAGCACTCTGACTGAACCCCTTTAAGTATTACATAGCTTCTCACAAACATAACCTAACAACAACGGCAACCATAAAACAGCAGCATTATAATTAAACTCGTCAGTTTTGAAACCTTACTTTGGATTTAAATTAATTATCTGGAGCTATTAATGAATCCTGATAAGGATTTAGATCAAAGAGAAATAAAGTCAGTGCAGTAAATCAAACGTCCTGGGCTCTTAATGTCATTACTACTTCTTAGTTTTTTCTTCTTCTATTCCCAAAGACGTCGTTTGCTTTTGTTAAACTCTGCGTCTTTCATTAAACACCATCGGCGGCTGATCGGAGATTCATTCATGGATCTGTTAAGTCCAGCTCTTAAAGCTGATGAAGCTGATGATGCTCTATAACTCTCCCTTTAACATTAAGAGCTTCAGCTAGAACTCATTTAGAATCACTAGATCCAGTAACACCAATTATAACAGGATCCTAGCCTTTGGTTACAACACCAGGATCTCACTCCCATTTTCTTCTGTTGGTAACATATTGTGTCTAAATAACAGCCTGCCTTATAAACCAAATGTAAATAATCTTTCTTTTTCATAATAGTTGTATGTATAATAAACAGTTATTAGTCTGATGTTTTAGCAGCGTGACGCTAATAGAATGGGACAATTTCACCTCCTCTATCTTAAAATCTAACAATAAACGACGGTAATGAAACAGTGGTATAATAACAATAATGCACGCAAGGATCTGCTATAAAGTGAGATATTGACACTGGTGCACTACTCCACTAGTCCTAACCTGTCTTATTATTCACATCTGAATGACAGCGACCTGTTGTGCCACCTGCTGACAAAAAAAAGAGAATTGCAGTCTTGAAAGGGCAGAAAATGGTAAGGTTTCCTTTGTTTTTTCTTTTCGTTATCAGGTGTTTCCAGCTTTATAAAAGATCCAAAGATGAGAAATAATATACTGTAAAATGCAGTCCTGTGCTAAATATTTTCATATTGTGCTTGAATTAATATTATGAATTAAAATAAAATGCTGATGTGCAACAGATGTAGATTTCTGTGTGACTATGGTCACGCCCACTAAACATTCTACATAATGCAATCGTTAAATGGAACATGAATGAACGATTTCACTCCGACTGATGGAAATCTTGGGATGTAATCGTAGCCACTGACGCTCTGTGTGTGTGTGAGAGAGAGAAAGATGAATGAGTGAAGCCTAAACTTCACTGTTCAATCAGAAAGGAGAACTGTATTCCACTGAAGCTTGCTCGAGATTGTAACAGACTTTCAAAGAACATTATGAAGTTTCTGCTGATGTGCCCCCATAAGACGGATTCTTCCGTCCGTCCCTCTCGGGACTGAGATCGGCGAGAGGCTGAGAGATTGTCGCTCGTGAGACGCTGCAAAGTATTAGAGAGCACATCTGCGCTAAAGGCTATTGCACATTTCAAAACGTAATACAAAAGAAAGGATGCGCAGATGAATCTATACAATGAACCGACGAACGCGGCCCTGAGGTCTCATAGACCGCCGCGTTACGACACTTTTACATGGACTCGATTTCATTACGTCCATAAGAGCACGATTGTTAAATCAACATTGTCATTTTTAAGACCAGCGTAACGGTCGGGGAAAATGAGACGTGACTAATGTGATTAGGGTTACTTATATATATATATATATATAAAAAAAAAAAAAAAAAAAAAAAAAAGTGCAACAAATATTACGAAGTAACTAAAAACAAGACTGATTAAAACCCGGAAGCGGAGTTTCCGGAGGCGACGGAAGCCGATGACGCTGCATAGCTGGGTTCGGTTTAAAGCAATTGCGATGTTAAGTGCTTACATCATAGAAAAACTGTCTCTCTCTCGCTCTCTCTTTTCACCCTCCGCGTGAGGGCAGGACTGGCAGTTCAAAGATTTACAGGTGGTTCGTGCTGAGAGACTCGTGGCCAAACATCGTGGTTGCGGTTTCTGTCCCTCCTCCCACCAGGAACACAGCGATGCTGGATTTGGAGCGGGTGGTGCCCGACGTCCCGTGCCCTCCGCCTGCACTGTTGTTGTTCACTTCTCCGTCAGTGGAGACGACCCACGTGGAGGGACGCCACTGCTTGAGCGAGTACGGCGTCTTCACCCGCCTCTTTATCTTCTCACCCGCACCCGATTTAGCCTCCTGGAACAAAGCCTCACCTGTAGGAGAGAGGAAAAGTCAGAACACGAGCGCTCCCTTTACCTGAGCACAGCACTAATAACGAGGGTATATGGCGACCTCTAGTGGCAGATTAATGTAGCTACCAAACAGACAGAACGATACAATGTATAAAACAAAACAATTAAATACAGCAGAACAGGAATGATAAGGGGTGGTTCAACATTTTCACAAGCGTACAAACCGTACGGTAGAAGGGGAGGGGTTAATGTCCAATGTGCGCTTTTTCAAAAACTGAAAATGTCGATCGACGACCTAATAAAATTTGCAACGCCACACAAATTTTGGCCCGTTTACTGTCAGTCTCGCTACTCTTTAGGCCATGGTTTCACAACCGGGAGGTCCGCATCAGATGCGCTAAGATTCTAAGGTAAGTTTGCGCATCTTAGAATGTGCGCTTATGACAGAATGAGCGAGGGAGTGAGACTAGGCGTTACTTGCATGTGGATCGCTGTGTGCGCGCGTGTCTATTCATGATTGGTCCGTGACTGGCATCCTGATTGGTTCACTCAGCAAAATAAGCCAATCAGCTTTCAGTGTGAGCGGGTTTTTATCTCAGTACAGCCTACTGTGTACGCAAATACAAAACCCACTTCACCTCGGATTACACAAAACAGTATCCTTGCCTAATAAGGGTAAAAATAATGACAGTTTAGTGAGACTTCAGTATTGTCCATGGTGGATTGATTGATTGTAAAAGGCATGTGGAGGTGAGCAGGGTCATTTAATGTGCATTAGGTCTATATTTACAATGGGCTGTCATGAAAAGATCAAACTTATTGAAGATTTACATAAACCAACAATGTATGAATAAGCAGTTTACAAAAATAGAATAGAATAATACAATTTCTTGGGTATATGTGCTAGTCTGTACATGTATCA
>JAVSBU010011089.1:0-23271 GCA_033118015.1 Loricariichthys derbyi | reverse complement strand
CGTCTGTCTCTGTGTGCGTCTGTCTCTGTGTGCGTCTGTCTCTGTGTGCGTCTGTCTCTGTGTGCGTCTGTCTCTGTGTGCGTCTGTCTCTGTCTGTGCGTGTCTCTGTGTGTGCGTGTCTCTGTGTGTGCGTGTCTCTGTGTGTGCCTCGGTCTGTCTGTGTGTGCGTGTGTGTGTCTCGGTCTGTCTGTGTGTGCGTGCGCGTGTTTGTGTCTGCGCGTGTTTGTGTCTGCGTGTGTGTGTCTGCGTCTGCCTGCCTGCCTGCCTGCGTGCGTGTGTGTGTGTAGTTTGCCCCACTGGCAGGACTGCCACGAGCTATGGAGTAAGAAGCGGCGCAGGCAGAGGCAGAGCGGCGTATCCGAGGACGTCCCTGCCCCTAAAACGCAGACTAAGGACCAGGGGGGCACGGCAGGTCGAGAGAACAGTCAACCGGCGCCCGTCTCCTCACCGCCCCCTCCCCCCGCTGCTCAGAATGAGCTTGCAGGTGTGTAATGAGAGGAATTAATGAGTCCTAATTAATCAGGGATTTTGAATCTAAATGCTTACACAGTGCATATAGAGATACAGTCTCGTGTGTGTGTGTGTGTGTGTGTGTGTGTGTGTGTGTGTGTGTGTGTGTGTTTTACAGGTCTGGGATCAGTAGCAGAGCAGCTGAATCAGACGGAGATGGCTGTTTTGCTGAATCTACTGCAGGGACAAACTGACCGTGTCTCGCTCCCTCAGATCACCGAGCAGCTCCTCTCCTCCTCATCACTCCCCGCTTCTGACTCCGCCCCTGATCAGGACTCCGCCCAGCAGCTGGAGCTGCTCACCCAGACGCTCTCAACACTCATCCAGGCGTCCAATAGCACTGCGGCTCCTCCCGAAGCCCCGGCTGCAGAGGCCTTGCCTCCTGAAGCTCTGCCTTCAGACGATACCACTGGCCTCCTGGCACTTCTTCTGAGCCAGTTGATTAAAGCTCCGCCTCAGGGGGCGGGGCAGTCCGACGAGAGCAACGGTGTCCGTTCTGAGGGGGCGGTGACGCAAAGCAGCTCCGCCTCCATTTCTAAGGGCAAGTCTGAGTTTACTCTCTAGGGGGCGTGGCTGTAAAATGTCTGAGGTCTGAGCTGTGATTGGCCAAAACTGTTTGGAAAAAAAATTCACAGGTCACCTGTAGTGTTATGATCAGAGCGATTGTATATTTTTGAGGTGTTTCTCTTTATTTTTTGTTACTTTTTTTCCTATGGTAGAAGCATACGAGCGATTAGAAACATTAATGCGAGGAAATAAATCAATGTCATGTTTGTTTGAGATTTTTTTTCCTGTTTGATTTTTAAGCAGAGCATCCGTATGACCCGTGGTTCAGCCTTGAGGTTATTTTATGGGAACAAAATGCACAAACATGCTTCGTTCCTCCCTTGATAAAATCCCCACATGAAGATGTTCATCTTCAGCACAGGCTCATCACACACTGGAGTTAGTGACGGTTCCTTACTGGCCCTGTTTATATCAACAAACGGGAAGCAGAGTGCCAGAGCTCTTAATTTAATCAGCTATCAAACACTAACTGGACGTTTTGTGCTTCACTAATCTGGGTAAACGTGGGCAGGGGTGCAGCTTTCCTCATGTAGTTCTGGAATTTCTCCACCAGAAAGCGCTTTGTGCCTAGACTGTTGAATCTTTTACACTGGAAAAAATTTTTTTTTTTTAGTAAGAAAACATCTTTGATTGGGGAGGATTCTTTGCCAGTGCTTAAATTTACACGTTACTTTTATGATTAGCTTTGTCAGGGGATCAGTAGCAACCTCTGTGCTTGGGCTTTGTGTTCTCTAGTAATCGCTGCCGCATCTTCTGCAACCCTGAGCAGGAAAAAGTGAGTTTATATATACACTGTTAATCTCATAAGAGAAATAGATGCTCCCTATGCGTTTGCTTGTGTCTGGCACCATCTGGTGGTGATATTGTGGCATTGCATGTGAATTCTGCACTTGGCTATTAATATTAATTCTTATAAATATAGTATCATGTGAAACTCACTCAGTAGATTTTTTTTTACCACCTTATATATGTTACGTTGTATATTTTGAGTTAAGTGGACAGAAACTGCAAGTTTGCAAATGTTTTCCTTACTCTGAATGTGTGGATTTAAAAGTCTATTCTTTGCACAGTTTGACTAAGGAGAGCATTTGGTTAGTGTTTGATACCTGATTAAATAACAATTCAGGATGTGAAAATTGGCTTTTTTTTTTTTGTGGTGACCTTGACGACCTTTGAAGCTCGCCAGATTCTTTACCAGACCTCGTCTTAGTGTTTAAATCTTATGGAATCTTAAAATGGGTGAGACATTTAAGAAGCTGATGTTCCCACAAACCCCTTACACTGAGTAAAATCTCAAAACTTGAGAGGTGAAAAATGAGTCTGAGACAAGCTTGAGCTGGAGTATTATTATTATGGAGGTGATAAGGTACGGAAGGCTGGGTTTGATCTATTTATATCATATTCTGGCTTTGGGTTTCCTTCCTAAACATTGTACATCATCATCATCTCTCCTCCCTCCCATTATTAATCACTTTGAGTTTGGTATGAAAGGATAAAATCGTGTCGGACTGTACAGTCGACCTTCCAGGTTGAGCGTTGAATAAATTATATAAAACTGGCATGTCTTTTTCTTTCATTTCTTCCTCAGTTCTTGCTCTTTGGTTTGTTCATTTATTTTCACCATGGTCGCTCTTCAGGTTGGAGCCAGAGCCAGACTGAAGATCAGATCAGTATCATGGTAAAGGTTCTGCAGTGAGTACAGTCTTTTGCAAAAGTTGCTTCAGTGCTGCACCATCGGTTCTGTGATCTGAAAAACAAAGCCTCTCTGGATTTTCTGCTGTGACAAACTCATAGAATCTACAGGTCGAAGTTTTAAAAACAAAAGAAGTGATCTGAACGTTTCCTCTTATTAAGAAAATAAAAAGTACTCTTCAAATGAAACCATCATTACTACCAATCTATTGTGAGAAATGTAGTGGCTCAAAAACGTACATTATCTGCAAACAAGATGCATCAGGTGAAAACCTTAGCTGAACTAACCCCATGGCTGGGATACCCCAAAACATCCCAACTCGAAGACCAACGGATAACCATTGTGGTGGTTTGGTGATGCAGAGGGAAAAACTTCTACTAAAAATTCTATTAAACTCCAATTAACAGCAAAGATGGACAAGCTGGGGTGCCAAAACTTTTGCGTGAGACTGTATGACTAAAGGGAAAGAAGAGTTTATGCATCAGTTTTCATGAGGGCTGAACAATAGATGATAACCAGTTTTATATTTGCATTTGCAATATTTCCTCATGTTTCATACATTTAAATGTTCCATTTGTTTATTTAAATATTTGTTTTCTACTGAACTATAGTCTACAAAATTTAGAAAGTTAGGGACATCAAAGGTAAGTATATAAAAGGAAGGTTGAATTTTGTATTTTAGAAATTTTTGTCCAGATTTTTTTTTCTAGGTGCTTTTCTGAACCTTATGCATTTTATTTATTTTTGTTTTTGTTTACTTATTTTTACAGGTTGATTTTGCAGTATTGTAGTATCAGTATGTTTATGTACATTTATTAGAGACGTGGTTTGGCGTGGAAATTGCGACAAAATACTGTTGCTATACGTAAGTTTAACGAATATCTGGCGCCATCTGGTGGATGTTATGCAATAACGTGGAAAATTGAATGCAGTTTTTTTTTTACATCGTGAAAGTTACTTTTGTGTGCAAAATAAAATGCATGGAGCAGGAGAGCTCCAGACAAGATAAAGCTGTTATTTCTCCAGATTCAAATATTTAAGAATCAACAGTCTTATGACACATTTTACATTTTTTATAAAATGCTTCCACCGAAATAAAAACACTGAGTCGTTTAATTAGATATTATCAGTTTGGCAAAAGATTAAATAATCCTATAATAATTTTATAACATTATGAGAAATATGAGCTTATGACACTAGCTTGTCAAAATGAATATTAAAATATTTGGTTAATATCTGGGTCTTTATATTAAACATGCATTAATTAAATAATTAATGGTTATGTTTTGTTTGATCAAGTTAATCTAAACTGATTTTATTAATTTCAGCTCGCTTGGACTTGGTTGTGGAGTTGTCTGATCTTTACAGGTGAACGTTTAAAGTGCCATTAATTAGTTCAAATTGAGAACTGAAACTTATTCGGTGGATTCATTTTAGATCGGCTACTTTTTGTTTTTTAAGGAACTATAAATGCCAGTTGATTACTGATTTTATTTCATTTTTTCTCCTGTAGATTCACCTTTAATTTCAACATGCTTCCACCAGGCGGCGCAGTTAGACCGATAGAAGCGATACATGGCTCCCAATCATAACATGTTCTTAAAATCAACTTAAAAAATAAACCTTACGTTTAAATTTAGCTAAAATGTAAATAACTAAAAAAGCATCCAAATCTAATGTTCTGCTTCTTAAAACCCTTTTGTTTACAGTATTTAATTTAATGGATTTTGTGGGGCGAATTTAAGTTTGTTAGCAAAGCCTTAAATTACATGTTTACGTTTAAAAGTGAGGCCCTTATAGAATATTTGGCTAATGATAACCGATTAAAATATGTCTTAATGACGCAAATTGTTCCTGAGATGCTAAAACCTCATTTGTACCTGCAATAAACGTGAACCAAGTTATTAGCATAAGTGTACTAGCATAACATGCTAGTGTTAGCTGGTGCTAATGCTATATACATAAAGTAATGCCACTATTAAATAAATTAGTGAGAATATAAAGATGTAATTGCGATAAAATCAGTTAAATGTGAATTACTTTATTAGCACCTAGATATATTAACTGTCTAGGGTTAGCTGATGTTAATTAGCATCTCAAATGTACATTATATTATATATTCATTATATATACGTAATATTTTAAATTCCGATTTCTTAAAGTCGCAAGTCTACTTTTATATAGAATGGTACTGTAATTAGTTGCTTTTTCTATTTAATTATCTCAGAATGTTCTTCATTGCTAATAATAACTCTGGTCTAGAGCTTTTAATTAGTGCAGAAAATAAAGCATTTAAAATTTGCTAAACCATTTTATTAGTATATAGCATTTGAAATATTAGTAAGTTGTTTGACAGTTTTTTAACTTTTTTTCTTGCATTTCAGACTCAACGCTCCCAAGCGAGAAAACAGTTGGTTCAAACTCTGCATCAACTCTGGACCTTACAGCCTTGTCAGCTGCATCCACGTGCTCTGAGGAAATGGGTACCGACGTAGCGGCTGCATTCCTGCAGCTGATTTCCCAGCAAGACACAGAGAACAAGGCTTCAGCTCCGGACCGTCTGAATGAGACACAGCCGACCTCGTCCTATTCCTCCCCTCAACCACTGATCTTCAGCCAGTCCGAATGTGACGGTAACAGCGCTAATGTTGACCCTGGTGTTTCTTACCCGCGGGACCAGGACCTCCGTTTTGCCTTGGGCTCCTGCAGAGAGGAGGGGCAGTGACACTTGTATGGTTCATATCCCTTAAAAGGACAGGTCAGTGATTTTAATAACACGATTCGGCTTTTGTGGTTCCACCCAAGCCACAAACCAATCATTGGTTTATTGCTGATTGGTCGAATTGTGCATCCCCAATCAGTTTTTATCTCTCTTGCAGATACTGGAGCAACAGCAGAGACTGGATGAATTAGCAGAATGTGAACTGAATGCCTCTAAAAAATAAAGTGCTTTCAGACTGGAGATCATCGAGCAACCGTTTAACTCTACATTAATTCACATTCCATGATTAACGACCTTTCACTTTCACATTACTCTGATCATCGAATCGAAAATGATAATTAATTCAGCTTAATATGAGCAGCTGGTTGGTCAGAACGATGCTCGTTAAGAGCAGTTGTGAGCATCAGCTAAATAAAGGGAGCAAACACAGAAAATTTGGTTCTGCTCAGGGTCCCCCACGTCAAGGATATCTAACCTGGATGGAAAGCACCAGGAGTCAAACCTGGGTCATCATGGTGGTGGGTTAGTCAGTCTGATTGATGCACAAGCTGAGCAACATTGAATGAGCTTAAAAGTCAATTTACATCAGTTAAAAAGTCTAGATGTCTAGATAGAGAAATCTAGATATATCAGCAGCTCCATCACTTTTACGTTAGAACCTCTCATTATTTTTCCTCCCTTCTAACCCCTCTTGTCCTGCTCAGGGTCATAGAGTGCAGTCCAGGGCCTGTCCCAGTACTCACTGGGTGCAGACAGAAGCACTGAGCAGCCACCCAATACACCACCTACTAAATAGTAAGTAATGTTCTTATATGGGTCGTTTTTATTTTGAGTAATAGCCTGTTCCTTGAGCAACTTCCAACATTTAAAATGATCATATTGGACCTGATAAATTCCTTTGCAGATTCTAACCGATACCAGTAACATGATTATGGTGTGAGATTTAGGATGCAGCCCAGTGCAGAACCAAACCTTCTGAGATTTGTCCGAGAAAGAAAAACAAACTTTAGACGTACACTAACTTAAAAGTAGAGAAATAAAAGCTAATACAAATAGCTGTATGTAATCCGATGATCATCAGATGACGTTTGTTTGTTTGTTTGTTTGTTTGTTTTAGCTCATATATATATGTTGCAGTGAAGCCCTCACAGCACCACCTGGTGACAGAGAGAGGTGGTGTTTGTCATTTAGCGTGTTACGCTTTACCTTGTGTTCCTCACCACGTCCTGTGATAGAGCTAAGAAGCTCTGTTTCAGTGCTCTGGAGTGTGAAGTGATCTTTTGTAAATAGTTTCTTTCTGTTTATTAAAGGACTCTGAGCTGAACCTGTAGAGCCTCTGTTCTTCTGGTTCATTAGACTTAGGAGATTCATGTCCATTTATAACGTTGGTGTTGCACTGATGTTCGTTATGAGCTCCAGATCGTTATCTTAGACGGGATTGAGGTCTTGATTCTAACACATCGTTCCAAACCCAAATCTAGACCATCCTGTTTGGAAATGTATTCACTCATCCTCCTTTACTATAAGGCATGAGCTGAATCTCTCCAGATAAGGTGGTTTTGTTGCTCCACAGTCCAGTTGTGGTTCTTTACACCCGTCCTCCTCTAATACAAGTAAAATGTTAGGTTTGGTGTTTATCCACAACGTCCTTGTGCTGAAGAGGCTCCACAGGGTTAAAGTGACAGGCCATGTTAAAAGTCAGTGAGCTCCTCAGGACTGATCAACTGCCAATGTGTGCAGCTATTTAATTTCAGAATGCACTAACAAGGAAGGGCGTCTAAATGTTTTGGCCATGTTTTGTTTGGTTTCTCTGTAAATCAGATACAGAGCAGAAACAGCTCTGAAAAGGCTGGACCAGATTATCTTCTATTACAAATCGCACACTGGCTCCGCCCCTGCCCCGTTCAGGCCGAGGTGTGTGTGGAGAGAGAGAGAGGGAGAGGGAAGACTAGAAAGGAGGACAAACCATCACAACATGGAGCTTCTTAGAAGAGAATCCCTGATTTAGGAATTGGACTCTGGACATCTGTGTGTGTGTGTTTGTAATGTAAGTGTGTGCGATCTTAGAGCACGGTTACCGACATACAGTTGGAGCCTGTGTGTGTGTGTGTGAAGGATCATGGAGATGTCAGAGGTTCATGGGGAACATAAAGAGAAAAAGAAAATCCACTTCGCCGTCCCATCAGCAGCACCGACGCAACTCGACCCCCGACAGGTGGAAATGGTGGGTTTTTCTCTCTCTCTCTCTCACACACAAACACACACATCCATGTGTGGAATAAGCAATATTCAGATTTTTTAAAATTTATTAATTGAATGGCTCATCAGCATCATTACAGGAGGTTTTAACAATACAAAGTTATAGCCAATTTAGAGACACCAGTTAACCTAATGCATATCTTTGGAATGTTCGAGGAAGCCAGATAACACAAGTGTGAAAGAGCAAGGTTTAGTGGAACTGGTACAGAAAGAAAGACGAGTTTACACAATAAACTGTCTGCAAACGATACGTAAATGTGCCAGAGATACAGTATTCAAATCCAAAGCTGTTACATGTCACTCCCTCTAAGAAATAAACAACACTGTGAGTCTTTAGTTATGAGCACACACTAATGATCTCACACACCGTAGAACCAAAACGTAAACCAATAAACACCTCGCTGGCTGCACACAACCAAGAGGGAATGATTTCAGTTACAGTAACACCAATTTCCAGAGCAGGCAACGTAGCATCACCTTTTAAGCACTTTAAACGTTTACACAGCTATTGGTAGGACGTCACAGCGGTCATATGACCAGTGCTTGGTACTTTTAGGTTAATGTAGATGAAGCAGCACCTTTACACAAATTTTTCACATCTCTGTTTGTGTCCTGAAATGCAGACCATAAGGTCGCTCCTCCTTATAAATAGATAATATTAATGGCAGGAAAATACACACGGTAAACACTTTTAATTTCAACAGTTAACCCTTTAACATCCTCACCAAGAAAAAAATCAATGGAAAAATTATTTTTATATTAATTTTATTAAATAAAATAATTTTTCCATTGCTTTTTTTTTCTTGGTGAGGACGTTAAATGGTTAAAAAGATATAGTGACCCAAAAAGTGCTCTACCAAAAAGTTACGCAGGATGTTAAAGGGTTAAAAGACAGATTTTTATTTTGTGTTCTAATTTATTATAATTGTTAAGACTAGACATTGATCAGATGCTTGTTGAACAGTGCTTTCCTGTAAATAAATCGAGTGTAAGTGTATTTTCCTTACTGGTAGAACTGTATTTACAGTAGAAGGATTTTAGACTTCCGTATCATCTTATATTTTAATATTGATTAGAATTAGATCTGCTTGGATTCTCTTCCAGTAGCTTCTTTCCAGCTCTGTTTGATTTAAAGTTTTAACACAACATTCAGGACTAAATGAATTCTGTCTCATTATTTTTGTAAACACTCAAAGAGAACTTGCAGTAAGATATAAAAGTTGCAAAATGTTTCAGTTGTGTTTGTATTTGTAGCTGTTATTTCTTTGCCCATATTTGTCTATGCACATATTTGAAAGCTCTATCATATGGTCACAGGTCACATTTTCTCTCTGAGCTTGCAAAGTTTGATTTGAAATACACAGATGTTGGACTTTGCCTCTGTGCCAGTGGATCCACAAGCACGACTGCTGGGATGTGCTGCTTCTATTTACGTTTAGATGGAGGAAGATAAAGATTGGTTTAAAATGAGCTTGAGTTTGACTGAAGGTTAAACAGAGACACCCCCCCCCCCCTCAAAAAACAAAAACCAAACAAACAAACAAAAAAAAACAAACCCTGGGATAAACAGTACGGTACTTTCAATAATCAGATTCCAGTAACTACGGATTTCCCTTTTTTTTTTTTTTTTTCTTTCCCCACTAGAAGTGATTTTTCTGCACCATTAACAATTCACTGAGATTCTTAGACCTTACAAAAACACCCTCATAATTTATCTTAAGCTTTGCAGCCTCTGTAATAGCAGACCTGCATCTTATTAAATACACTTACTTAAATGGATCCGGTTACACAGATACATGAGGAGGTTCTTCTTTCTTATCTTATCATTAGACTGTATCTGGTGTTATAAACACTGCATTTCTACGCCTCAGGATTAAACGCCTTTATGCTAACTGCTACAGAGACATTTAGTTGCTTATGTTCCTCATTACCCTTATAAAAAGTCATTTTGTTTGCACAGTGCACTTTAACAAACACATTTATTAAAGTGGGTGCAGTAGGTTTTTATGGAACAGTGTGGAGAATTCACTGCTGATGTCACATTGCTGTGGAGCAAATAAAGAAACCAAATGACTCCTAATTTATGAGTTAGAATTGAATTTCAGCTTCGATTGGAAGGAGAGTGTAAATAATAATGACTGATTATTCTCGTGTAAGCCAGGCTGGTCTGTACCAGTGTATTTTTAGCCTGGGTTTAAACTGGGTCAGGTAAGAACCAGGCCAGTGAATGTCTCTGAGCGAGGAGAACGAGGACCTCCTGTGGGACGTTAATTAACGTTTATCTAATGGCTGCTCTGACATGAGGTATGATCGCTCTGTTTTATTCTGATTGACCTGCAATTAATTTCTGTGAACCTCATGGAGTTTGGGCAGTGATTAGCATCAGTTTTACAGCAGCATTAGAGTAGTGCCTAAATAAATGTAAAATGATTACATTGGCGTAATAAACACACTCAACTCAGCACAGCACTTTATTCTCTCTCAGAATGTCCTAAACAGGGGATAACTACTAACTACGTTAACTATGTTCTTCTTAAATAAAGAAATTATGTAGAAAACATGAAACTTTAGTTGATGCAGGGTTAGAGCTCAGTAGATAGAGTATGGCTCATACACAACCAAAGCAGAAGGGTCAACTAAAATGGGGGTAGCCAAACACTTAAAAAAGTGGCACGACCCTCATGTGAAGTAAGGAGGATCAGTTTCAGTTGTCAGAACTCAGGTGAGCTGGAACGTCTCTTTGGTTTTACTGTTATAAACTGAACTTCGAATCCTGATTGCGGCTCTTGACAGCATTAATATTTTTCCTTTCCATTTTTTCACTTCCATAAAGAAGTACAAAATGTCCATCAGCTAAATTATTCTGCTTATATGAAGAGACTCATCACTATGTTTGAAAATATCGAAGAGCTCCTTCATCCTGGTTCTGGGTTTTATTCTGTGGTACTTCGTTGTTGGCAATAAAAACTATTCCTTCATGTCTACTTTTATCATTGATGCTCTTTCTTTTTTGTTTCTCGTCCCAGTTCGTTAACCCAATTATGCCGGTTTTAGGGGAAACAATTTATCTATTTTCAGAATTGTGTTATAATTGCAGATCAGAAGGCGGAGGCCGACACCTGCGACACTGTTCCGAGTAGCTGATCAACCATCTCCAGAGGATGATTACACCACGGGTCAGGTAGTGTGGTACAGCGCCCCCTCTGGTCTGGAGGATTGAATGGCATTTAATCAATAATCAGCCTAGGTGTATGAGAATAAATCAGATTGTATCCGATTATTTAATAGCTATGAGCATTCTGCAAGAAAGTCCAGAAAAAATTGGCTCCCAAACTCACAGTACAGTTCAGCTTTACTGGTACTTCACATTATGGGAAACACAAAGGGTCTCACAGATGGAAATCTTGATCCTGTGCACAAATTGCATAACATACCACCTTTGGGCATGAGTTAGTATGGGTAATATGTCAAGTAATCTAAAAGATACATAAAATTTTAATTACATTTTAAAACATCTGTGAACCAATAGGGGGCACAAACTTTTGCATAAGAGCGTGTTTGTTGCATGTGACTTTTGTTTTTTGTTTTCGTTATATTTTAGTGGGTTGTTGGTGAGACCGGTGTCCTAAAACCGAAGAGGGTCAATCCGAATGTTTACCAGCCTCCTCCACTGAAAGGTGTGTGTGTGTGTGTGTGTGTTCTGCATTCTATATCTTCACTGCATTGTGCTGCTCTGCAAAGGCTTTGCTGCGCTCTGTTTACAAGCTCTCTCACACACAGAGCTTCCTATGTGTCTTGTATTTTTTTCTCTATTTGTGTGTGTGGGATTAGGGAGAAGGACAGCTGTGGTGGGAGTTGCTTTGGGTCATACAGGATTATGGTGCATGCGCACACACACACACACACACACACACACACACACACACATCTGTGTTCTCATTCAAAGCATCTTCTGTTTTGTTTTCATTATTCTGTCGTATTTAAGCTCCACCAATCGCTGAAACTGCATTCGCCCGCAGTGCATTATGGGTCATACACACCACCTTACACAGAGCATAACACCACACCATACACTCCAACATCTAATGCACACGGGCAGATCGTAGCTCACACATCTCAAAGCATTCCGTGTAAATGTACCAAAGGTGGTTTTACTCAAGATATATGGTGTATGGTGTACAACATATATGGTTTGGAGATTGTGGCACTGACAAAAAGGTGGGTTTCCCCCTCGACAGTTGGGCCGTTCCTCCTCCTCGTCCCATGAGTTTAACTGAGTAACAGAGACTCTTCTGCACGAGGACATTTTTATCTTCCAGACATTAAACTAAACTTCAAACCACACATTTAAAACCCTGCAATATATAAAAATACAAGCTCATGGCATGTATGGGGAGAACATACCAAATCTCCTCACAGACAATTAGAGGAGAGGATTAAACCCAATTTGTACAGCTGTGCAGCATCACACACACACACACACACACACACACACCTTACAGTAACCCGGAGAGATCAGGCGCCGTCTCTTTGTCCTGCTTGCCTTCCTGCTTTCCTGCTTCCCATCCTCTGTGTGTGTGTGTGTGTGTGTGTGTGTGTGTGTGTGTTTGTGCCTCTGTATCTTAAGTTTCCCTGATTCCCTGTCTGTGCCTTTGTGTGTGTAGCTGTTCAGCAGATGGCTGAGGCTCACATGCAGAAGCTGGGTGTGTATCCTCACCTGGAGGAGGAAGCAGAGCAGGATGAGAGAGTATTAAAGTGTACTGCTGGTAACACACACAAAGTGTGACTGGACTTTAATGTTGGAGTGTATATTACCCATAATGCACTGCAGATGATTATAGTTAAAATAGATAAAATCTGTTTTATCTTTATATAGATAATATCTGTGCTTTTAATGTAAATGAAGGAACATCTGGATGGTTAAAAGCATCAGAAAAGAGAGAATTATTTTAAAATGGTTTTATTCTTTCAGATTCAAAGGAGGAGGAGAGAGAGGGGCAGAGGAAACCAGAGAATGAGGAGAGGACTGAGGAGGAGGAGCAGGAGGAGAAACAAGGAGAAACTGACGAGTAGAGAGAGAGAGAGAGAGAGAGAGAGAGAGAGAGCGAGTGCAGGGAGCACTAAGAACTCAAAGCAAGAAACAAACTAACTCTAATAGCAAGACTGTCTGTGTGTGTGTGTCTGTCTGTCTGTCTGTCTGTCTGTGTGTGTGTGTGTGTGTGTGTGTGTGTGTGTGTGTGTGTGTGTGTGTGTGTGTGTTACAGATGGTAATCATGACACCATTTGTTTCTTCCTGATCTTTCCTTTCTGATTACGGGATTTTATTTATTAAGCTGTTGTTTGGTTTATGATACTATAATTATTCTTAGTTTTTCTGACAGCCTCGTAGGAACTTTAGACATTTCTATACAAATTGTGTAAAAATTATTTTATTACATATTCAAGAAGTTGTGAACAGAGCAGGGTGCAAACATTTTTGCATTAAATGGAATATTTCCTAATAAAGAGTTAAAGAAATAACAATGAAGCAAGTCTAATAAAGACACAAATCCTGGTTTATATAAACACACATAATAAAAATGACCCTAAATATTTTAAAGAATTAAATGTCTTTAAACATTAACATCATGCAGCATTAGTGACTTTAATTTTATTATGTTTTTAAGAAACTACATAGTGATTAATGAATGTTGTGTTATAAACACAAAGGCCCTTTGTGGTGCAGTGACAAGTCTAAGACTATGTATACAAATGAAATCTATTAAAATAATCTGCAGCACTAAAATAGATTTCAGTTTGTGGTTTCAGTTCCAATAAATCGCTAATAAAAAAAACTTTACATTTTGTCAAAACTGGTAAAATTATAACATTAATTAGAAACATTATTTTAGATACAATAAATATTTTAAAGTTTTTGATTGTTTATACTATAGAATTTAAATAATATGGCTTAAGTAATGCAAATCAAATCTAATGTATTTTTGATGCTTTGTTAGTTTGCATTTCTTCTGAAATTCAATAAGTTAAGAAATTATAATGAATATAATAAATAATAGAGTTAAATTATTTATTTAATGAATAATCTGCATTTAAATGTGATTTGTTGAAGATGTAAGAATCAGCTTAAACTTTAGGTTTGTTTTAAAAAATATTAGTTTTATACTTTATGCAATTAAAATGTATTCCAGAAAAATGTGTTCAGCAGGAAATCTACATTTTTTAGAGACACTTGTTGTTTGTTAAATAAATAAATAAATAAATAAAAGCATGTGAAAAAACATTCTTTATGCGTTTTTAATTTTTGCCCATTCTCACATTAACAAACATTCTAATCACGCTCATTTTATAATATACAAATCTTTCGATTTAACTATTCTTTTTTGTACTTATTTTCTTCACTTATAACTTTGGATTAAATTGAGGATTCATTTAAACGCTTATTTTAAAACCAGATGTATATATAAAATATATATAAAAATTTATTAAAACCTTAGGAATACTGCTTGTAGGTTGAAAGTCAGAAATCATGCTCATTCAATAGGGTTTACAAACCTGTTTTCTATTTTTAACTATCACTTATTAGCATGATTATTTTGGAGGGGAACCTACCAAACTACATGCACATGGTAACTAGTGAGGTTTGAATCCAAAGGCATAAAGCTGTGCAGCAGAAACACCACCTGCTGCAATGTGTAATTAGTTTAAATAGCAGTCTGTCTGTCTATCTATCTATCTATCTATCTATCTATCTATCTATCTATCTATCTATCTATCTATCTATCTATCTATCTATCTATCAATCAATCAATCACACACCAAATGTTTTTACACCGCCATCTATTGGCGCACATTATATTATTACGATAATTATTACGTGTTCCACTAGATGGCGCGGTAGAGACGCATTCCAGTGTAAATGCAGTACACAGCACCATATATGTGTTATATTGCAAGTTCTGAGCCGATCCGGGTCTCTCTAAAGGTTTGCGGCCCCTTGTGGCTTTGTTGATTTTAATGCAGGGGAGACTTGAGGCGAGATAAGCCAACCAAATAATACAAAATAACCATAAATAATTTTTATACAGAAATAGTAGTTTTATGCAATGGATTTGGTGCTGGATTTATATAAAACATTTATTTAATATTCAGTATTCTTAAGACAAGAAAATAAATTGATGATTTTAATACTAAGAAAAATCACATCGTGGTCGATAATTTTATAAGCTATGAAATAAAGCTCATATTTATAGTTTTCCACAATATTTTGAAAAGGTTAGACTTATGTTGATTTTGTATCACAGTAAAATCCTAACACATTTTAGTATGTACAAATATAAATCTCAACGCTGATGGTAAACAGGTGCTTTATTTGAATCTACCCGTTTTCCGACACTGACCAATTGTCGAGCTGTTTTGGGAAGCCTTACTCGCCAATCCTAGCACGGGGGCGGGGTCGTTACTAGCCAATCACGGCGTAAGATGCTGGGTATTTTTCGGGATGAGGGGAAAAATAAGGCGGAACTAGCTTAGAGCGGCTAAGTGGTGGAGGAGAGACAGAGATGGTGTAATTCAGCTTATTTAGGTGAGTCATTTTTAATTAGCGTCAAGTGACTACTTGTCACGACACTCTAGAACACGGGTTTATTTGAAGTTTAGCTAAATTTGTAAGTTTGAATGTCACTCACCCCTGTTAAAATAGTTATTTAGTCAAAGCGGACGCGAGCCGGGAGAGAATCGCTGATGTACAAATCATGTATAGCGGAAACCAAAAACAAGTATGGGTTGTAGATCAGGGTTTTTATTCTACCTTCTCGTTTACGTTCATTTATTTGTTCTGTGTTTAAGAGTTTTTGGTTATGAAACGTCTGTGCTAATTTGCATTATAAACAGACCCCCACACATATATACACGATATGGTATTTAATGAAATACAGTAATGTGTAACGTTAATGATAAGTAAACCCTGATTAGAATTGATTTCACGAAGGGATCTTAGGTAGTATTCTAAGTAATGCGCATAAAATCATAAACTGTGGCTCTTAATAAAACTTTCACAGTCTTGTATGAACATAAGATGTTAGTGTGAGCTGTTAAACCGAAGTAAATCTTAAAAAGACTCTTGTATAGGTGAAATTTGGTCCTTTTTGCGTTAGAGGTATGTGAAGCTTTTATTATTGTTTACTCTGTAGACTTTATAAGTGCCACCTAGTGTGTGGAGTTGTGTTAAATCAGTTTGTTTAAATCTTAAGAGTAAAAAGAGCTTTGCTTTAATGTGATATATTTTCTTCCTCTGTGTCTGCCTGCTTAGATAACATACCTGCTTAGAAAAACAAAGTTAATCAGTCTATCTGCATTGTTTGTTTGGAGATGAAGCTGCTGCTTAAAGTCCAGTGTTTGTATGCTGTGTTTGGAGAGTTTTATTTACAAACACAAATGTTTGCTTTCAGAACCCTTGGAGAGCTTAACCAGATTTTTATTACCTTTAACTTTCTCTGGAAATACTTGGAGATTAAAAGGTGTCTGTCTAACAGAATCGAGCCTCGCAGAGGTTTCCAGGAAGGCTTTTTAAAGGCTTTCATTATGAAGTCTTATATCTACATTATTAAATGTTTAATGTTATACCTGAGGGACTTAATTCTCTAACCAGCAGCCCTCACCTCACCAGAGGTGGTGTACAAACCCACAGTACATGATCAGTTTGTAGAACGCTGGCTCCTCTGTTTCATTTCCCACCTCTGGCTAGTAAAGTGTTAACGGTAACGGAGGTCTGGTACACAGGACAGCCCACCAAAGTAGGACCGAAAGGACCCAAAGTCCAATAGCAAGGGAAAAGGACCAGGTTTGGAGCAGAGGGGCTGAAGGTCTTGATTAGGGAGTGTGAATTTATTGGGATTTTCTTTCTCCTGATGCGCATTATATGATTAAGAAAATTCTATAATCACCGTTGTGTGTGTGACCACGTGCAGACTGATAGTTCCACATGGTTACGTCAGTGTTGTGCAGAACAAAGAGTGTATTTAACCGTGGTTAGAGCAGCTGAACGCAGAAGTGGTTCTTATGATGGACACAGCAGATCAACACTTCATCAGAAAATCATCTTATGAAACCCATCACGTTATACTTAAAAAACACTTCATAGAAGGCATTAAGAGTAGGGACTTTTAATTATTTTTAATGAATTAAAACCAAAGGACAGTTTGTTGATTAACGCTGTCATAAAGAAGGAATCCTGCTATTAAGGTTGTTCTGGATCCTGTTGGTTTTTCCCGGTTCTTCTCTCCTGGGTGAGGAATGCCGAGCGGGGTGGAATATGGGGAGCTGGGGGAGAGTCTGCCCGCCATCTCCTCCCTCAACGCCTCCTACTCACAGGTAAGGACCCGCCCACATTGTCCTTAAATATTATGATATGTGGATCGGAACTGAGTGGCAAACGTTGATGAAATTTCGACAGGCCTCTCTGTCTGTACCCTCGAGCCATTACGTCCCCCTGCCCCCCACGGAAAGGAGGACGATCTCAGACGTACGACGCACCTTCTGCCTCTTTGTCACCTTCGACCTCCTCTTCGTCTCCCTCCTGTGGATCATCGAGCTAAATGTGAGCCTGATAATCGATGATAATAATCAATGCTAATCAATACAGTGTATTTACTGAATGCGTGTTTTTCTCAGATTAATAAGAGTATCTGGTTGAATCTGGAGAAGGAGGTTGTTGATTATGATTTCCGAAATTCATTCTTCGACATCTTCGTAAGTGAATTTAGTAGGGTTATTTTGTTTACATATGCTTTTATGGTCTGTAGTTTTATATTCTTTATGTTATTAAACTCGTCATAATATTGTTCTGTTTAATTTATCTATATTATTATTATTATTATTATTATTATTATTATTATTATTATTATTAGATTGTGTTTAATTCTATGTACCATAAACTGTCACATGCACAGTTAGAACATGGAGTGAGATGTTTTTAAAGACTGTTCTAGTATCTCAAGAAAGGTAGACGGAATAAAAACTATATATGTGAAAATACATAGAAATAAAATACAAGGAATAAAATCTGATAAATGGAAGATTATAGGTAATTAGTTTTAATTCTTTCATATAACATCTAAGCAGGTTTGGTTCCTTTTTGTGTTTGACCTCACCAGGTTACTTCCTTATGACGTTTAGGGAATTTTTCCTTTCTGCTGTCATCCTGCTCAGTTTGGGCTTTGATTCTAGATAATAAAGTTATAAAGCTGCTTTGAGCCGATGCCAGGAAATTAACATCCCACAACTCTCACACTAAATCTATGATTAGAACACTTTTTTTTTTTTTTGTGTGTGTGTGTGTGTGTGTGTGTGTGTGTGTGTGTGTGTGTGTGTTTCACAGCTCTTGGCTGTGTTTAGGTTTCTGTGTTTGCAGATTGCTTATGCTGCTTTCAAACTGAAACACTGGTGTGTTATTGCAGTGAGTCTCTGTTTCTATCTCACACACACACTTTGTATTCCTAGCTGTGTGAGGTGTTAATTCGTGCTCCTCATTCTCGCTGTAGATCACGACTCTGGTCAGCAGTGCCTTCCTCATCACCAAAGTCATCATTTCAGATGTAAGTTTTAAAAAAAAAATACATTTTTGTGCGTGTGCTTGGTAATAAACACTAACACACACTCACTCATTCAGGAGTTGATGTGTAAGCTGTAATGTTCATCCATGTTATGGATAATGATCAGGGTCATAATTATGAAAAATATAATCGATTGTCAGTCATTAGTGAAGATTGTGCCAAACAGTTCCAGGGACTAACTTGGGAGGAAATAACCCCCTGCTGAGCTCCACTGAGAAGTACGCTGTCTCCCCCCCTCACTGGTTTTGGTTTGTACTATCAGTATGAGCACCGTGTGACACTGAAGTGAGCAGCTGTTTGACAGAACTTCCTTTATTTTGTGGCACAATGAACTGCTGGCCAAGTTTGTGTTAAACCCGAGACCAATGTGAGGAAGTGTTTCACCAACCCGGGGCTTAACCTTCTGAATTTTACAAAGCTTTAATCAGTTCCTAACATTGGAGATCATCAGCAAATCCTTTTCTACAGATAAATAAATCCTGAGCTTGTGTGAATCAGATTCTAAAGATGAGATTGAACTAATTTTTCAGTAATAATGAAGGCTGTTTGCTGTTTGCAGTTGTTTACAGAAAATTACTTTGGTTACGTTTTGCCCATCACCTCCTTCGTCATCGCCTGGTTAGAAACCTGGTTCCTGGACTTTAAGGTTCTGACGCAGGAGGCTGAAGACGAGCGAGGTAAGTGAGCTCCTCAAAACCCTTTTTTCTTAAACTCAGTCTTCCCGCTGGACTAAAGCTAACGCCAGGGTGAAGGTGAGATCGGATTAACCTCCTCGTATCTCCACTCTGCAAGGGTTCGAAAGATCAGGCACTCGTTCTGATCAACAGAAGAGACAGAAGGCTGAAATCCACCTAAACAGCATCGGTCCGGCTTCAAGGAGATCCTCCCACATCATCGACGATCGACTCATTTAGTCCAAATAACACTCTAATTCGCTCCGGTGACGCCCACCGAACTAATTACAGTACTAACGTTTCTAATGTTTCTGAAATAGAATGTCTCTATAACGTCTAATTATGCGTAAAAAAATGTGGAAATTTGAATTAATCTTGGAGGAAAACAAAACAGGAAGTGTATTTCTCTGATTTATTTATTTTTTCCTTTGAATCTTGGGAACATTTTAAAGTCAGAATTTTTGAGCAGAACAGCTACCCAGGCCTAAATGTTCTGCTTAGTACCAGAGCAGATTGGGTTTAATCAGTTTTAAAGTTAAGCCAGTGTGAAGTCTTTTGCTGTGAATGTGAAACTGGGATCTAAAATATTTCATTAGATCCAGTACTATCAGGTTAGGACGGTATCTTTAGATTAGTGACCTACTGATGTTTTTATAATGGATGGAGGCAATAACATGATATACAGTGGACCACCGCCTACTCGCAGTTCAGCATTCGCGAATTCACCCATTCACAGAATTTTCTCTGGAACGTTGTTATTCGCTGAGAAATCTACACATTCACATTTTGTTCCGTACAACAGCATATACATTGTTCCCTCACTTATCATGGGCGATCCCTTCCAGACCCACCCGCAGTAAATGAATTGCGAAGTAGCGACGCTATGCTTATTGTAGTAGTTATACAGTAAGTGCATTTATTTTAAGTCTTTATAAACTCTTCCTACACTCTTATACATAACCCTTTCCTATTCAGTTAATAACTTTTCCCATACTGTACATGTACCTTTTAAAAAACGTCTACTTAAATGTTCATAAAATGTTTTAAACTCTAGACACATAATTTAAAAATTTTTATGAGTACTTCCCATTGAATATACTTCCAACAGCTAGAATGATAATGAATTAGCTTACTGAGAAGCTCGCCAACAAAGATGGCCACTGCCGAACGATCCTTTCAAAATAAGACTCTGCCTTTATTTAAATGTATAGACTGAAGTCTCTCGTGTAAGTGAAGTTAGCCAGAATAAAAAAGTATTTACGTCAATATTAAATATAGATAACTTAAATATCAATTAGGTAATTAACCCAAATGAATAAACATTTTAGGTGGTTATTTACACTGTATAATACGTACTCTGCATGTACAAAAATACTTTAAGCGGAGTACTGCAAAACCCCATGAAATAGCAAAAATACCACCATAAATGTTTTACATTATTATCTTTAGAAAATCGCGAAACATCAAGTCCACGATAAACGAACCGCGAAGTAGCGAAGAAACACTGTACTTGTTATTTGAGGGTTTCCATGAGCCGTTTCAAAGTTATATCCCAACTCCTACTACTGGCGTCCTGTAGATGGCGCAACAGTTGGGTGTGTGCATGTTCACTTCAATACTCGAATGTTATTGGTTGGTGTTCGGATAGCTCTACAAGGTTGGCTCTCATTGGTTGATACATAATGCAGCCACGGCAGTGACGCCAAACTCAACCACATTCATGCATGGTTGGATTTAACCATCAAAATATGGACTTATAAGCACTTTTAGAAGGGGTTACAAGTATTCATGAATTCGCGCTAATCGCGGAAAATTCTGGTCCCTAACCTCCGTGATTATGGGGGGCGAGGGGTTACTGTATTTAGAGAAACTCTGTGAATGTGAAAAACAAATCGGCTTTATTCATTAATTCATATTTACTGATCTGCTGATCCACTAACACTTAAAACTGAACACAAACCTCTCCAACTAAACTACATATAAAGATCAGGGGCTCATAACACTTTCTATCCAGTGAGCCTCATAGAGATGTGTGAACACGTCCCTGCGTGATTTCATAACTACTGAGACCTAAAGCTCTAAGGATCATCGGTAAAAGGGCCAAAACTGTTGTGCTCGTTCATTGTTATTGAAAATTGTTTAAAAAAGGTTATAGATTATAGTGGAGCTGTAAATAGTTTCACCCTCGTGCTTGGAAACAAGAAAGAAGTTTTAAAGACGCCATGTTTGAGCTCGATCCTAACCATCCCCGGCGTAACCAGACTAATATTTATGGCACCTGAGACACCCCGGGGAGGACACGGCCGAGGCAGCATGGCATGTTGAGTCACCGCTGAAGACGAGAAGGAAGGAGGTGTATTTATTGATTATTGATCAAAGAACTAGATTACCTGAATGAACTAAAACATGGCTGGAAACAAGAAAACAATGTGGGCGGGGTTATAGGTGTGGGCAGGGTTATGAGGGAGGGTGTGGTTGGGGGAACATTTGGCAATGCATAGCTGCTGAAATTTTGTCCTTTATAATTGAAATGTGAACATTCAGTCAGTGCTTTTTTTATATGAGATTTTTGAACTTAATTCTGTTAAAATCAGTAAATGTGACCCCACAGCATGATTATCTAGGTAATGCAGTCTGAACCATGTCTGTACGTTACGTCGTTCAGCCTGCATTAATCACAGAAATGCGTGGAAAAAGAAAAGGGATAAAAATCCATCTTTTTAAGCCCTGTATAATTAAGCTGTGTAAAGGAATTAATCCATTAACGAAGGCTTGCTTTAGTTTAGTAACATTAAATTACTCATAAAATTTTGTGAGAATAACGTGGTGTTTTTTTTTTCCTCATTTCTGTTCCTTATTCTGGACCTTGGGTCATTTTGTGGCAGCGTTTGGGTGTTGAAAGGAAATGAGGTTTTATTTATTTTTAATTTTGGGTTAGGATTCTGATAAATGACGGTTTTTAGTGGTGGTGCAACATAATTCCCATCACTGATACTGGAATGGCGTCCGTGGCCCAGTGAAATCTAGAATAAGCTCTGGAACTGTAACTAATTTTAGGGTCTATGTGGTCTGTAAAAACATTTCAATACTGTTTTAGAAAGAAGAGCCTTATATATATTTTATTTTTTTTTGTATTTTTTAGATTTTCTAAATTAAAGTCACACACCACTGCAGGAACAGACTAAAATCCGATGCATTTCTGCACAAACCAGTAATGACTCCCATAAACTGTGACTCAAAGGTGCCAAAACTTTTGCCCATGTTTAGTTTAATCTCCAGTTCAGCTTAATCCCGTCCCATTATCGAAATGTAACTCGCGCTGAAAAAAAAAAGGTCCTGATTTAGCGATGTGGCTAACGGAGTCTGTTTTATTTCCTATGGATTAGTCCCTACCTTGTCTCCTACTTTTAATGATGTCATCATAATTTAGTGTAGCATGACACCCTCTGATTATTAGTCGAGGGTCTTGTCTTTTTTTTGTACTGTAGGGGGAGCTGTATCTGTAGTCTTGAGTTTCTACTCTTCCTGACGTCGATCAGTCACTAAGGGAATTGTAAGGGGGTTATTGTATGTGCAGCAGAGTGTAAGGGGCGGGGCTTCACTGATAAACAGAGCTCTTTGACAGATGTGCCTTTATTAGTGCTGAGTTAAATGTGGGTGGTTGAGGAATAAAGGGTCTATTCATTCTGCTCAGACAGAGACTTACTGCCCCCTACAGCTAATGAGAGATATTACGGTCAGGAGGACGCCATGCTATGTTCAACTACAGCCTCATTCTTTATTTCTCTGTAAATCATTATACTCACAGGCACAATCATTCAAAAAAAAAAAAGCTTTTGGCATTGTGTATGAATTTTGTTTCTGTTTTATGTTATTTTAGTTTATTATTCTTTCGCTCTCTCCACAGCATATCTTGCAGTGAAGGCAGCATATGGGAACAGCCGTCCGATTTACCCGAGAGCTGTCTCAGATGGGCAGTTTTATTCTCCTCCAGAGTCACTCGCAGGTACAAACATCACTTCCTGTTCCACCGTACACATTGCCACTTCATGTATTATAGACGCCGTTAAATAAAGAAGAAAATGGATAGTAGAAAGAAAACGCAGTGTAAATTCAACTTTACAAGGTTTGAGTTATTTAAGCAGAGCTGGTGACAGACTTCTTCTTCTTCTTTCGGCTTTTCCCTTTTCAGGGGTCGCCACAGCGAGTCTTCCTCCTCCACCTCACTCTGTCCTC
>JAVSBU010010988.1:0-15012 GCA_033118015.1 Loricariichthys derbyi | reverse complement strand
CAGAAGCTTCTTACCTGAGCTGTGGAGAAAAAGAACTGGACTGTTACTCAGTGGTCCAAAATCCTCTTTTCAGATGAAAGAAAATGTTGCATGTTATTTGGAAATCAAGGTCCCAGAGTCTGGAGGAAGACTGGAGAGGCTCAGAATCCACAGTGCTTGAAGTCCAGTATGAAGTTTCCACAGTCAGTAATGATTTGGGGAGCCATGTCATCTGCTGGTGTTGCTTCACCGTGTTTTTGGAATTCCACCGTCAACACGGCCATCTACCAGGATATTTTAGAGCACTTCATGCTACCTTCTGCTAATGAGCTTTATGGAGATGCTGATTTGATTTTCCAGTAGAACTTGGCAACTGTCCAAACTGCCAAAGGTACCAAAAGCTGGTTCAATAACCATGGTGTTACTGGGCTTGATTGGCCAGAAAACCTGCTCTGAACCACATAGATGTTCTATTGTCAAGAAGAAGATGAGACACCAGACTGAACAATACATGTGACCTGAAGGTTGCTATCAAAGTACCTGGGCTTCCATTAGACCTGAGCAGATCCACAGGTTGATCGGCTCCATGTTACGACGCATTGATGCACTAATTCATGCAAACGGAGGAACAACCCAGTATTGAGTGCATAGAAAAGAACGTACTTTTCAGAAGCTTGACATATCTGTTTAGAATATATTTTTTTAAATTGATCTTATATAATATTCTAATTTTCTGAGACACTGAATTATGGAATCACTCTGTAATTCTCAGTTCTAAAACAAACACCTGCAACAGATTAAATATGCTAATGGGATTTAGATACAGAAAAACTAAACGAAAGCCATTATTAATACCTAAGCAGAAAAGAGTGTGGGCTAAAGAAAAGCAATCATGGACTGTGGGTGACTGGATGAAAATGATCTTTAGTGATGAATTATTATTTATAATTATTTATGTATCATTCCTAATTATTTAATGCTGCTAAATTATCATAATGTAGTGGACTACAAATTCATACAACCTGAGTTTAAAAACTGTTTCATCTGTGAAATCGATAGGTCGTTGACAATCTTAGTTTTGAATCCCAGCTGACTGAAGACTTTCAGTACATTGGAAGCATCAACATCTGTTCCATTGCGCTCAGTCATCCCTTTAACGAAAAATATATTTTTAATATGAAGGTAAAAAAAACCTTGACCACATAAACAAAAAGAGGTCTTTTTATAGATCTTGCCTGTATGTCTTTGGAAATTCTTATTGTTGATGACAACACATTTCCCAATACTGGGGTAGTCCATGCTGTAGGCATCTGAATCTGAGACTGCACTGCCCTTTGCTTTAGCGAATCCACTTTTAATAGCCTGAGATCTGAAAGGAGTGTTGACAGATATTTTTATCATTGTTTATTTGAAACTTTATAATACAGAGTGAACTTTTCCCTTATTCCTGCCCTGCCTCCTCGGTGGCTGCATTTAAGGTGGTTGTCTACTCCCTTACAAATAAAGGTACCGCCTCTCCCACCAAGGGGGGAGGTGGAGTAGGTTCCAGGAGGGACGAGGTAATCTTGAGGGCTGTAGATAGTGTAGGGTCAGAGGGCACCCACCACAGCTATCACTGCGTCATGCCGCGCCCACACGCCCCCTGCCGTTCACCCCCTGGGGGGGTGGGTACTGCCAGGGTGAAACCTATAGAATAAACTCCATTCACTGAAACACTCTTTGAGAAGTTTTAACATTTGCACCCAGTATCTGAGCACTTACTGGATAAGATTCCTATACTTGACTGCAGTGTTTTCTGTTCTCCAGCCAAAACATTTATCTTTTCAACCAAAAATTACTTTTGGACTCATCCATTCACAAAATGTTTTTTGAAATGTCATCCAGCCAGGCAATAAAGTTCTTGTGGGATGGCAATGGCTTCTCAATGCAACCATGTCATGTACACCACTATTGTTCAAGGTTTTCCTGACTCATTAACATTAGTCAATTATTAATGATAGTCAATGTGATAGAAGCTACCCGAGGTTGCTTCATGACCTTGCCGACAGTTACATGTCTTGCTCTTAGAATCATTTTTTGTTCTAGCAGCATTGGGCAGGGTAGCTGTGGTCTTAAAATTCATCTGTTTGCACACAATCTAACTGTGGATTTGGTGGAATCCAAATTATTCAGAGATGGTTGTGTGACCTTTTGAAGAATGAAGAGTATCAATGAGAATGTGAAAGGATAGCAGCAAACCTGCAGGTGGTTTTAAGCACTTTGGCATTTCCTGGCGGTGTGGGGCTGATGCGGGCTAATTGGCAACACCTTCTTCTGGCCTTATTTATATCGTTCCGGGGCCAGTGTTCACTGCGGTAGCATCTGGACCTTTTGCTCACACCAGCCCCTGAGCTGCGGCGTACGAACTGATCGTTTACCACTGGTAGTCGTGAAACGGGTTCTACAGTGCATGCCAGGCAGCACCAAGGGATCTGATGCCGCCAGTGCAATGGATTTTCCGGTATGCACCACACTTTCTGTTGGGTGAAAGGTTGTAGGGAAAGCAGGCACTCCCACTGCTTTGCAGAGCAGTGGGGGAGTAAGGCAAAAGCCTGAGGTTTGATAGGTGGGGTGGGGGCCAGTATGATTACAATAGATTGGAACTCCCTTGCCTCCGCTCACCCCACTGAACCTCTGCCTGCACCCTTGTGTGATCCGTTGGGGAGCATAAAGGAACCCCTCTACTCCGGACTTGTTTGCCCGGGTGTCCTTTCTTTGAGTTCGCCCCTAATGACATCATAACAAGACTTTCCATATCCCACTGTCCCTCTTTTTCTTTCACTCACACAAAAACAAAACTACAGTTTTTCTTACTCCACATGTTTCTCTCCCCATGGCATGTCAGTTATAGAAACTAATTCTCAAATACAAACTAATCCACAATTGTCCCATATTCCAACAACGGTTCCTGCGATGTGGACCACACATCATAAGCATGTAATTCACCTGAGTGCTAGCACCTGCTCTACATCATCATCATAAGACATGCTCAGCATTCAGTCTTCTCACACTAATACTGCACGTGTTTAATAAACACTGCACCGAGGCTGCGCTGCTACGTGTCATTACTGCTGGACGATGGTAATGTATCTGGAACAGTAATATATGGGTTAAGTAATGTGGATATTAACCTTATCAAATAGAGGCAAATGGATGAGGTGTATACCTGTAGTACATGTTTTAATCTTTTAAAAATGTTTTACCCTTTGGGATTGCTCATTCTGCTGTCTGTTTGGTCACCATCTGCCTGATCACCATTTTTCACATCCATGGCTGTTAGCAGATCACCTGTAATAAATGGTGAAAATAGTGCCAAGTAAGTTAATATAGTCAGATCTGGATTATTGGCACCCTTGGTAAATATTTTAAGAAATTCTGGGGTCGATATAATTGTGGCATTGTATTTACCTTATTTAACTTAAAAAGCTTCTATGATGAACAATTCTTTAAAAATTGTGAAACTTTCAGATGGTTATTTGCAAAGCCTTGTTAAACCTAAGGGTTTAATACCACATCACGTGAAATTCAAACTCTGAGATTTAAAGCCACTGGAGGTATACTCTTAGTACTGGTCACATCCAGTGCTGGATAAATCAGGAAGGGTTGTCCCAAAACTGTCCCAAATCTACTATCAGTGGATGTTATAGGGGGACCAGTGCCCCTGTGACAACAAGTTTATGCCCCCCCTCCCCCAAATGAGGACTGAGATAGCTCGAGCTCCAAAACATATACCAAACAATGCACGTTTAGATACACAGTCAGTGGCCCAGTCTGTCCCCACTGTAAACGGTCTAGAACGGCCCCTGTCCACTATACTGATAGGACATGGCGACCTGGTGTAAGCAGAAATGAAACTTACTTTAGACTTTACACAGTCTTTGAATCTCAGAAATAGGTGGAAATACAAAAATGAACAAATAAACACACGAGTCTATTTGCTAATTTTTGTATTTCCACCTATGTTAATCCGTTTATTGACTAATTAAAGCTAATAAACGGGTTAAAATCACTTATCTGTCATTTTCAGATAAGTTAAACTTGCTCGTGACACAGTTCTAACGTGTTTTCCTTTTTAGAAACTTATCTCTTGCGCTATCTCTTTATATGGTTATTATTCTACATTATTACAAATATAAATCACCCTAAATGAACGAACTTACCTGCGTTGTTTGAAAGTAAAGAAGCTGCGAATGAAATGAAACAAACCGGCGCTCTTCCGTTTCTTATACTTTGATTCAAAGTGGACCTAAGCTCACAAAGCTCCGCCCACTGGCCGCTGCGCTTTATATACTGCAGTACATCTGTCTGCCAGCAGGAGCACTTTACCTGTACGTTACGCAGCAGGTGACAAGGAAAAAAAAAAAAGCAAGCATGAAGAACAAGTTCTTCTGGAAGCTTTTATTAGAGCAGCTGAATAAACGCATGGCATTAACCCTACACATACTGCATTACCAGCAAAGCCAGAAGAGCCATTCGAACTAAAAGTAACTAATATGTAATAGTGGATCATTTTCCTCAATAAAGAAATGACCGAGTATAATATTTCTGTCTCGTTTGTTTAAGTAGGTTCTCTTTATATAATTTTAGGAATTGTGTGAAAATCAGATGATGTTTTAGGTCCTATGTAAGCAGAAATATAAAAAATTCTAAAGGGTTCACAAACTTTCAAGCACCACTGTAAATAAGAGACAAACTTGCTAAAGGATTTTTTCTATTAATGCATAAATATGACCTAAAACATAATCACATTTTGACACAACTCCTAAAAGTAGATAAGGTACACACCAAATTAAACAAATGAGACAAAAATATTATACTTGTTTAATTTATTTATTGAGGTAAATGAGCAAATGAGCAAAAAAAAACTGTAATGACCAACAAAGTAAACTCTACAATTAGCAGTTAATTTGAAGGTGAAACTAGAATCTGGAGTTTTATCTCAACAGAATGACAATCAGATGTGAATGGGCACCTTAAAGAACAGGCTCTATCAGTGTTTGATCTTCACAACATTTTTGTGGACATGTATCGGCAAACAAACAAAAAAATAAAATAAAATAAAACGAGTTCTAAGGGCTATGAGATACTCATCAGGCTAAAGAGCTCAGTCTAAAAAGCTTGAACTTCAATGTACAGATAGACAGATTTTGTATAAATAAAGAAATAAAGAACATCGTTTCCATCTGGAGTTGTCAAGCAACAACGATAACTCCAAGATCAAGACTTGTAATAGACTGCGAGGTCATAAAGGAGCCCAGAGTAACTTCTAAGCAGCTAAAGGCCTCGCTCACATCAACATGTGGTACTTCAAAGTTTGTGAACTCATTCATTTGTCCATAAACTGAATCTCAAGAGAAGGTGGGTCATGCAGCAAGACATCGACCCAAAGCACAAAGTCATTCTACCAAAGAATGGTTAAAGAAGAATAAAGTTAATGTTTTGGGATGGTCAAGTCAAAGTCCTGACCTTAATCCAATCAAAATGTTGTGTAAGGACCTGAAGAGAGTAATGGAAGGAAATTCACCAACATCCCAGAGTTGAAGCTGTTCTGTATGGAGGAATGAAATAAATTCCTCCAAGCCTGTGTGCAGGACTGATCAACAGTTACCAGAAAGGTTTAGTTACAGTTATTACTGCACAAAGGGTCTGTGAGGTCATAAAGGAGCCCAGAGTAACTAAAGTCCTCTCTCACATCAACATTATCCAATGATCATCAGTCCACCATCAGTAGAACACTGAACAACAACATTGGCTACTTTTTAATGCTGTTGTAAGGAAAAAGTCTATTATTATAGTATGATAGTAATATGATATGTAGGTTATTTTTGCCTATAAGAAGACGAAATATTTTACCATTTTACCGTGTTAAATAAAATATCAAAGAAAAAGACGATTTTTGAATAAATAATAAATTGCAGGCCTAAACTAAAGAGACACTCAATGGGGTGACATTTACAGACACATTGCAGAAGCTCTCAGGGCGTGGTGGGTGAGAGCTTTATATAGACGCGGCTTTCGCGCACCGTCGCGTAACCAGCTCAGGAACCTCCAACGTTTATAAAGCATTACTAGAACTTAACTGATCCACAGGCGCCGAAATGTGGATTTATCTGTTGGTAGCCCTGGCAGCGGGAGCGTATTTCATTTTCCACAGGATCTACGTGCAGAGGAAGAGCTACAGTAATACAGAGAAGCTGCATGGGAAGACTGTGATAGTTACAGGTCTGTAGAGCTGCATTAACTCCAGCCTACTAAGGAAAGAAATCAGACAGATTATAGAGAAGATCGAAGGAAAAAGCACGAAGACATTTAGACACGACGACCCTAAAACCTTGACATTTTTATTTGTATTGTGCAGGGAGTAACACAGGCATTGGGAAAGCAACAGCTCTGTGTCTGGCTCTGAGAGGAGCAAGGGTGATCATCGCCTGCAGGAATAAACTGAAAGGGGAAGAAGCTGCTCGGGACATTCGCAAGGTGAGCACTTCAACTTACGTTTACATTTATGGCATTTAGGAGACGCCCTTATCCAGAGCGACTTACAAATGATACGATATACAATCCAAGCAACTAAGGGTTAAGGGCCTTACTCAAGGACCAAAAGTGGCAGGTTGGCAGAGGTGGGGTTTGAACCCTGGACCCTGGAATAAAATCTCAATAAAATACATTTAAGTTTGTGGGTGTAACATGAAAAAATGTGGAAAAGTTAAAGGGATATGAACACTTTTGCAAGGCACTGTATTTAAGCCGCATTGTGATATTGCTGCAGGTTTGAGACTTTTTTTGCAAGAAATGAGATGACATCCCAACTGGAAAACTCGTACATTGAATTTCATAATTAAAACGTTTGATCACAATTGCTTTTCAGGAGAGTGGAAATGCTGAGGTTGTATTCATGCATTTGGACTTAGCCAGCCTAAAGTCGGTCCGTTCATTTGCAGAGACCTTTCTTAAGACTGAAAAAAGACTTGACCTGCTAATCAACAATGCAGGTAAGGCATGCTCAATGTGAAGACCATCTGTACTATAGTGTCTGAATTTTCTTGTGTCTAATATTATTATAAGTAATATAGTAATATAGAACATTACTACATACACTGCTATGTTTCACCGCCTTTAGCTTTGATTACAGCATGTATTCGCTGTGGCATCGTTCCCAAAAGCTTCTGCGATGTCACAACATTTATTTTTACCCAAGATCTTGTATTGATGATGGGAGATTTGGAGCCACTGCCTTCTCCAGCACATCCCAAAGATTTTCAATGGGTTTCAGGTCTGGACTCTGTGGTGGCTAATCCATGTGTGAAAATGATGTCTCACGCTTCTTGAACCACTCTTTTACAATTTGAGCCAGATGAATCCTGGCATTATCAACTTAGAATATGCACGTGCCATCATGGAAGAAAAAAATCTTTAGCTTTGTCTAATTATATAGATTATTTGTTAACCTGTATATACATTTATATAAACATATATAAGCACAGAAATTGTGTAAATAAACAAAATTAACAAATTATCTTAACTTGGTAGCAACTCTATAGGAAATTATTCATTCACAGCATATTTTTCAGATGGAAAATGATGACCCCTAGTGGGCAGGTGCAGTTCCAATGTGAGAAAGTAAATGCAGGATTTTTGTAAATGTTTTTTTTTTTTTTTTTTTTCCGGTTAATGCTGTTTTTTTGTTCATTGTCTTATCCACTTATCCTGGTCTGGGTCGTAGTAGAGATGGTGCCTTGTTGGCGGCACAGGGTGCGAGCAAGGAACAACCCTAAACAGGGGAGCAATCCATCATAGGGCACACACATTCAGACACTACGGACACTTTGGAAATACCAATTAACCTAACATACATGTCTTTGGAACGTGGGAGAAAACCAGAGTACCCATAGAAAACCCACACAGATAAGAGGAGGACATGTAAACTCCACACAGATGGAGCCCACGGCCATGATTGAACTGTGGATCTCAGAGCTGTGAGGCAGCAGTGCTAACCACTGCACCACCATGCCACCATTAATGCTGTTGTGTTCAGCTTGAATGTATTGGCGTTCTTTACTTTTGTTTGAATCATAAATTATGTCATGTTCACCAAATGCAGCATTTTTTGGAAATGTTGTACTTTCCCTAAATGTATTTGTTCTGAGACTTAATGTTGTTACAGTCTACATTTTGTTTGTTCCCTAAATTTGCAGGTGTGATTGAGACACTTTATTAGGGCATATTTATGCAGACATATAGAAAATTGTAAAGTGTTCACAAACTTAATCACCACTGCAGTTTCATAAATTGTAGGCTGCTTTGACATATGTGACTCCATTTGAGAAAAAGTAAAGAGCTTGGCACATCTTGTGCTCTTCACTTTTAGGAATTGCTGCACCAGGGTGGACAGAGGATGGCCTTGGGTTGGTATTTGGTGTCAATCACATTGGTCCATTCCTTCTGACCAATATGCTTCTGGATCGTCTCAAAGAATGCTCCCCAAGCCGAGTGATCAATGTGTCTTCCTGTGGTCATGACAGTGGAACCATTGACTTTAAGTGCATCAACACACACAAAAGACTTGGACTGGGATCCTCTGACATGGATATTTTCAAAATATATTGCCACAGCAAGCTGTGTAATGTGCTCTTCACCCATGAACTGGCCAAGAGACTAAGGGGAACAAACGTCACCACCTACAGCCTACATCCAGGCAAGTAAAACAGACCAGCATAACCTAGCAGACCATCTTTCCAAATTAAAGACATCATTTGTATGAAATCCATTAGATAAAGGCACTCTTTACTGTCCCCAATTACGTTCTGTGAAACGAGACATTGACCAAAATGGACATTGACCAGAAATTAAAAGTAAATTGTATATTACCGCATTATTAGTATAGAATTACTTTTTCACATATAGTACCTTCAGTGACCAACTATCTTCAGAATTCACCTAATTAGTAAATAGAGTCCACTTGTGTGTAATTTATTCTCAGTATAAGTACAGCTGTTCTGTGAAGGACTAAAAGGTTTGTTAGAGAACGTTAGTGATGAAGCAGCATCAAGAAAACCAAGGACCAAACCAGCCAGGTCAGGGATAAAGTTGTGGAGAAGTGTAAAGCAGGGTTAGGTTATAAAGGATATCCCAAGCTCTGAACATGTCACGGAGCACCGTTCAATCCATCATCCACAAATTGAAGGAGTATGAAACAACTGCAAACCTATAAAGACATGAGTGTCCACCTAAACTGATAGTCCAGGCAAGGAGACATTAATTAGAGAAGCAGCCAAGAGGCCCATGGTCACTATGGAGGAGCTTCAGAGATCCACAGCTCAGGTGGGAGATTCTGCCCAGAGGACAACTATTAGGCATGAAATCTACACATCTGGCATTTATGGAAATCTGGCACAAAGAAAGCTAGTCATAAGAAGTTCTGCTTGCAGTTTCCCATAAACCATGTAGGGGACACAACAAACATGTGGAAGAAGGTGCTCTGGTCAGATGGTACCAAAATTAAACTTTTTGGCCTAAATGGAAAAAAAGCGCAGCAGAAAACTAATACTGCACCACACCATCTTAAAGCTGTTAGAGACATAGCTCAAAATTGCAGCTATAATTGCAGCAGAAGTTGGTACTGTAACGATGGGTGAATCATCATCATCATCATCATCATCATATGGACTTATGCCTTTGACCTTCAGATTACAATACTGTAGTTAGTAGCAGAGTACTACTAATACAAAATTCCATTCTGTGATAATATTGCTTCTAGATGCAATACTGTCATATTGTCGCCTTTATTAACACTTAAAACTAACATTATTTCTTTATTATCTCTGTATTCTGTGCTGCAGGATCCGTAAAGACTGAGCTGGATCGAAATATGAATACCTGGTACATGGTGATTATGAAGTTCATCATGCATATATTCTTCCAGACAGATGTGATCAGTGGCTCTCAGACCACACTTTACTGTGCTCTGCAGGAGGGTATTGAGCACCTGAGTGGGCGCTACTTCTCCGACAGTGCAGTGCAAAACGTGAAGCCTGAAGCCAGAGATGATGAGATCGCCAGTAAACTGTGGGAAATAAGTGAGAAACTGTGTGGCATAGCCTAAGCTGTCTTTAAAATGGCCTGTCTTTTAGATTTGAGTGATGTCAGATGTCACTTATGTCATTTGTGTCACTTCAGTGTTTTGATCCTGCATTTGAGAGCAGCGGTTAGCTTCATATTTGTTCTTTGTGCTCCTGATCATATGAATATCAGTTTGGTACTTGACTTAAACTAGTTTTTAAAACCAATGGCTTGATTTGATGCTCGCTTTAAACCTAGATTTGGACACTCGTTTGTTTTGTTCGTTTTGGTTTGGCATGCGCTTTTGTACCATCACGTTTTATGCTGGTGATTCTGGTTGCTAAATTGTGCCTTGTTCTGGCCATATTTGCTTTTGCCCATTTGATTTCAGATGCTGATTATATATAGATTTGTTTTTGTTCATCAGGTTTGTGTGTGGTGTCAGTGAGGCTAACCGGCAAAAACGGCTTCAGTTTGTTAAAGAGCATAATGATTGGACTCTGGAGCAATGGAAGAAAGTCATATGGTCTGTTGAGTCCAGATTTACCCTTTTCCACAGTGATGGGTGCATCAGGGTAAGAAGAGAGGCAGCTGAAGTTCATCCATCTTGCCTAGTGCCTACCGTACAATCCTGTGGGGGCGGAGCTATGATCTTGGGTTGCTGCTGCAGTTGATCTGGTCTCGGTTCAGCAATGTAATGTGCCCAAAGAATGAAATCAACTTTCCATTGAAATATTCTCAGTTGTGTTTTTTTTTTCTGTTCACAGAGCCTGTGCAGTAAAAATCAATTAAAATGAATAAGGATTTGATTTGGTTGAAATTTGGAGTTCGAGTTTGCAGTGGGCTTGATTTGTTTTATGATCTTGGACATAAAAAAAAAAATTCAATGATAAAGATTAATGATTAATTGTATGTAGTGTTGAGACTATATAACACCACTGACCTTTTGACCCCCGATTATACATCATACGACTTGGCTACTTCATCATATGACCGGCCAGGTATTTGCATTTTGCCTTAGTCGGCTCAATTTCCCACTTTCAAAGGTAAAATGCATCATTAATCAAGTTTAAGTCAAAATATGGATTAGTAACAGTTCTTATCAATCGATGGAATCGATTGTTTTGATGCTTGTTTGACCAGTAATTGCGCACTTTGAGTGATGTTTTTCAGCGTTCACTCACATTGTTTTCAGCACACATACTGCACATTCAATATACACTACGCAGTATCCATGCTAATCACCTCGTCCCCATGTCAATTTGCAATCCTATGTTTGTACAGGGAGTGCTGTAGACATTTTCAACCAACCTCGTCCCCAAGCGACTTGAGTTACAGAGAGAATATACTGATAAAGGGGAGCAATTAAAGGGTAATCCTTTAATTGTCCCCCCATCATTACTTACATTATAGACAGAACTCAAAATGCTAACGTGAAACTCAGTTTAGATTATAAGCATAATTGGAAGTAATTAAAGCTTAAGTTAAACACTGAAGGACACATCTTGCTGTCGTCATAGCGACGGTGGCTCAGCAAATATGTATTGATTCATTCGCTAAATTACAGCTCCGTTGTGGACTCGGAGTTGAAAGTAGAATTATAACGCCTAACGAACCGTACAAGTGTCCAAACCTGTACTAGTGAAAAGGCACAACAAAGCTATTATTTAAACAAAATACAAATTGGTAGCATCCACTTCCACAAACAACAAAAAACAATAAAAACTTTTGAATCTTGTTTGAATCGATTGTACCGACTCTTTTAACAGATTTGCTCAGAAGGAACCGAGTCACTACGCGTCTTCCATCGCCAGCGCTTTAAAACTTATTAAAACGAGTTGTGAATATAATAAAACAGCTTTTTATTTGACAGGCAAGCGATGGTGGATCTGTCAGTCAGTCGATGCTATATCTAGTTCGACTATATTGGTAGAATTATTCATCACTTATAAGTTAAGAAATGCGAATCTCTGAAGCGTCCTTAGCTACCGGCTCTTCTCGTCTCTGGGAGCTCCTGAGAGCCTCTGTTTCCTTCCCTGTTTTAAGGCGCTGTGCCTACATCTTCTACAAGTGTCATGGATTGATCAGACGGTACGGAACAAAGTTTGAAAATATCTGGAGTTAAGTAATATAATGTTTCAGACCAGGAAAGTGAGGGAGTCGGTCAACCCCAGGCTGAGTGACAGCACAAGGTATGGACTGAGACACTTATGCTAGTATTATCATAATTTATGCTAATAGTATTAAAAATATATGAAGTAGAATATAAAATACAGTAATATATGTTTTGAAATTTTGCGTTTTAGTTTTTTATCTTAAAGGACAGTGTTTCATGGATCTATTTTCACACATCTGACATGCTAAGCAAAAATATTTATTGCCTGAACTATTATGATAGCAATACAAACTAAACGGAAGTCTAATCTGACAGAATACGGGTATTGTCTTTCGTTTGTACCAGGCATATCTAATTGGTTAATCTACACCCACATTCAGTTTCACATTCAGCCTTACTTTAGAACTGCTTTGGAAATACTAGTACATCCCAAAAAATTTGAATATCAGGAAAAAGTTCAATATTTTTTGTCACTCATTGCAGAAACCCATATATTATATATTCATTACACATAGAGTGAACAATTTCAAGCCTTTATTTCTTGAAGTTTTGATGATTGTGGCTTACTTATAATGAAAACCTAAACTTCAGTGTTCCAGAAAATTAGAATATTGCATAAGATCGAGTCACTACACATAGATGAATCCTAGATATGAGCTACAAATGTCACATTCCTGATATCAAGCTGCTCCTGAACCAGAGATAACATCAGAAGTGTTACCTGGGCTGTGGAGAAAAAGAATTGGACTGTTGCTCAGGGGTCCAAAATCCTCTTTTCAGATGACATGCTTCCCCAAATTATCACTGGCTCTGGAAACTTCATACTGGTCTTCAAGCAACGTGGATTCTGTGTTTCTCCACTCTTCCTTCAGAATCTGGGACCTTGATTTCCAAATGACATGCAAAACTTACTTTCATCTGAAAAGAGACAAAAGTTGAACATTTTGCAAGGTGCATGTCCCATTACATCTAGCTTAACAGCAAGAGCGCATTTCATAAAAAGAACATCATACCTAAAACATGGTGGTGGTACTGTGATGGTCTGGGGCTGTTTTGCTGCTTCAGGACCTGGAAGACTTGCTGTGATAAATGGAAGCATGAATTCTGCTGTCTACCAAAAATCATGAAGGAGAATGTCCAGCCATCTGTTCATGCCCATCTGTTCAAGCTGAAACAAACTTGGGTTCTGCAGCAGGACAATGATCCAAAACATACAGCAAGTCCAACTCTGAATGGCTGAAGATAAACAAAGTGAAGACTTTGGAGTGACCTAGTTAAAGTCCTGACCTGAATCCTATTGAAATGCTGTGGCATGACCTTAAAAAGGTGGTTCATGCTTGCAAACCCTCCAATGTGGCTGAATTACAACAATTCTGCAAAGATGAGTATAACAAAATTCATCCACAGCGCTGTGAAAGACTCATTGCAAGTTACCACAAACACTTGATTACAGTTGTTGCTGCTAAGGATGGAACAACCAGTTATTAGTTTTAGGGGCAAACACTTTTTCACACAGAGACATGTAGGTTTTGATGTATTTCTCCCTTAATAATAAATCCTTCATTTAAAAACTGCATTTTGTGTTTACTTGTATTGTATTTGACTAATATTTAAATTTGTTTGATGATCTGAAATATGTAAGAGTGACAAACATGCACAAAAATAAGAAATCATGAAGGGGCAAACATTTTTTCACAGCACTGTATATTAAAGCTTATACTGTATTTCAAATACACTGAGCACATCTGAGGCAATTTCATGTCCTGAATGAAGTTCTTGACATATATGATAACACAAGCAGAAGTTCCAAGTCATTCAAAAGTTTGTTTTAGTTTATTTAACATCACATCAGAACATGGCTAAATTCAAGACAGGAACAAGGTTACATCAATACACACATTTGATCTGATCACTTGCATGAAGCTCCACACAGAAAGGTCCCAGGCTGCTCTACCGGGGCTCAAACCATGAACTTCTTACTGTTAGGTGATGGTGCTATGCAACGACTCATGTTTATTCAAAAGTGACCTAAATGGTTTTAATGGTAGTCTATTTAAAAGCCTTGTCTTTGAAATAAGCAGGCTATCTGTTGTCATTGCTTCCTTTGTTTTAGTGGTGAAAGGCGGATGATAAATTCAATACATGAAAGGGTGCTTCTTTCAGCTACCTTAAAGATCATGCATGTTACATAAGGATCTAGCAAGTGAGCTCTCTAAGCGTAACCTGAGCTGCCACGTATTCCATGACATCTTGCTGGTCTCCATCACCATTAAAGACTTAACTCTACTGATAGTTATTTTTCCTCTTACTCAGTTACAACTGCTTATATGGTGCATTTTATGTTATAGTCTTGGCCAATATGCCAGGTTCCACATATTGAATAAACAGGTACATCTAAAAAATTATAATATCATGAAAAAGTTATTCAACTCTTGACACTAGCAGATTTTGATGTGGATTTTGGCACACCCAAATGCAATCACTCCATTTGGCAAATTGTTATCATCTGTTTTGTGACCGATTTTCCACTCACCGAATGAGATATTCACTGCACTGTACCACCTCTTCTCAGTCTGTGAATCCTGTTGAACAGGTATTTATAGTCTGCTCATCCTTGTGCAAGGCCATCTGCAGGAGCCTGAAGTTGCTACCACCTTAATCATGCAAGGTGACTAATTTTTTGACAGAGGTTTATGATTACCCATACCCTTGACCCAGAGACAGAAGTCACTAGCAGAGGCATTTCAGTCTAGCAGCAGAGAATATCCAGGTAGATAAGAGTTCATATTAACTTTCAAAGTGCATGTTATTTAAGTCAT
>JAVSBU010010887.1:0-15012 GCA_033118015.1 Loricariichthys derbyi | reverse complement strand
GTGTGTGTGTGTGTGTGTGTGTGTGTGTGTGTGTGTGTGTGTGTGTGTGTGCGTGTGTGCGTGTGTGCGTGTGTGTGGCTAAAAAAGTGACTGCTGCCACTCTGACTGCAGTTTGACTGACTGATGCAGCCAAGAAGAAATAATCCTGCAGGTTGTCTGAATCCATGGCTCACTCGATCCTTTCTGGTGCCATTACAGGTCAGGAGAAGCTTTAAAATAATGATAAAGATGTTCACGATGACTTTCATGTCATCGCCAGATTATTTAATGGATAAGAATAGCAAGAAGAAGGTAAATGTAATGTGAAGAGCCAAGCATCAAATTAACGTAGGTTTGGATTCAGTTGGTAAAACCTTTATTATTATTATTATTATTATTATTATTATTATTAAAGACTGTGGGCAGTGTATTAAATTATTAACAAGAAGATTATAGGTTTTGGGGTCCAAATGCTGTCATACTCCTAACCTTCAGGAGCTTGGATTGTACCTTTAAATCATCTCCTTAAAGCGGTGGGACATTGTCCAGGTGTGTCCAAGTGGCTGCACCTCATTTAAAGCATGTTGCTACAAAATGTGATATAGAGCAACATACCTCTACTCAGTTATTGCAAGCCTCGAGAGTATTTATTTTCAGAACCTGTGGGCTGGCATCCCACGGTCGATTCCATATCGCTCACTATAGGAGAAAGCGCCGCTTGAGGGTCCGGCCAACAGCAATGGAACTGTCCTTGATTTGCGCTAATGTGGTAATGGATTGATTAAAACGGAAAACAATATTCAGCACCATAACAAAGTCTTAATGTATTCTCGGTGTCTAATGACTTTTGTAATGGACAATTTGCTTCCTTAATACAGCCAGGGAGTCCCAGGCGGGGGCAAAGGGAGAGAGGAGGGAGGGAGAATTGGACATGGGCAGGGCGAAGTCATCTAATAGAAAAGGTCATCTTTTTCTACCGCGACTACCGGCATGTCTGTAAACGCCAAGGCTCCTGATGGGCTCTTAATCATTTTCAAATTCAAGACTTTAAACGTGAACAAGCTTTCATCCTCTTCTTGGATGGCTATTTAAGGCTCGCGCGTATTCTGCTGTGATCTTAAAGAACTCACTGAAGCAAACATGTTCTAATGAAATCTGCCACAGTGACTGGGGCATCGCTTGGCTCTCAGGCTCAATGTAAGCAAATTTTAAGTAAATTACACAGTACATAACTCAGTTTGATTGATCGCAGAGAGCTGACTTGAGCCATATTTCGTTCTTGCCATGAAACAACACAAATATACCAAGATGAATGTTTTGATCCCTTTTTGAGTCTTGATCCTTCCAAGGTTTTTTTCCTTTCAACATTTAGAGAGTTTTTCCTTGCCACTGTCATCCAAGGCTTGCTCAGTTTGGGATTGGCCTTAAATATTAGAAAATAATTAAAAATTGTATAGCTGCTTTGAGAAAATGCTCCAAACTGGTTGGATGTTAGCCCCTTGTGCCACTCTAGAATGGTGCCCATATCACATATGAAGAATACGGGCAAATATCCATACATACGACCTCTTAAGGGGGCAACATCACCATTCTCTTTGCATCAGTGATCCTAATGCACAATAGATTTCTGTCACCTTTCTTGTTTGTGTTATCTGAAAGTGATGTTTTTGAGATATTGACACTGTTCCAACTTTAAGACATCCATCCCATTGATGACAGGTGCACTTGTATGCAGCTTTATGACAGTCTTTTCCCCTAGGAAATTAATGGGCTAAATGTTAACGAGTGTGGGAAAAAAAGGACATTTTAAGCTAAAAATTCAAAAGCTAAAGGAATAGGGGCTTTGTGCTTTGGGGGCTGGTCAGACATGCAGGGCCCCTATCGCTCCAATGTTAATAAATGAGAAAAAAAATTACATTTTGAGCTAGAGACATAAATTTTGCAGCATTTAACAGCATCGATCAAAGCAGAGCTTTCTTCAGGAAATGCATCTCTATTTCTGATTGCTAATGCTAATTGCTAATGCTAATGCCTGTTGTTAATGCTAATTTCTCATTGCTAATACTAATTTCTAAGGCTAATCACCAATGTTAGTGTTGCTGTTAGTGTTAATTGCTAATGCTAATCTACAATGCTAATGTTGCTGTTAGTGTTAATTGCTAATGCTAATTTTTGTGTTAAAGCTAGTGCTAATTGCTAATTCTAATTGCTAATGCCTATTGCTAATTCACATTTCCAATTGCTAATGCTTATTGGTAATGCTAATGCCCAATGCTAATATTGCTGTTAATCTTAATTGCTAATGCTCATTGTTACTGCTAATTACTAATGATTTTTGTATTAATAATAGTGCTAATTGCTAAATGCCAATTTTTGTGTTAATGCTAAAGCTAATTGTTATTGCTAATTGTTTATGCTAATTGCCAATGCTAATAGCTAAGTCTAATTTTAATGCTAGTTGTTGATGGTAATTGATAATGCTATTGTTATGTAAATGTTAATTGCTAATGGTAAGGGCTTATGCTAATCGCCAATGCTAATTGCTCATGCTAATCACTAATGCTAATTTTGTGTTAATGCTATGGGTAATTTCTAATGTTTATTGCTAATACTAATTTCTGATTGCTAATTCTAATTGCTAATGCTAATCACCAATGCTAATGTTGTTGTTAAATATAATTGGTGATGCCAATTATTAATGCTAATTGCTAATGCTAATTTTTGTGTTAATGCTAGTGCTAATTGTTAATGCTAAATATTAATGCTAATTGCCAATGCTAATAGCTAAGTCTAATTTTAATTTAATTGCTGATGCTAATTGATAATGCTATAGTTATGTAAATGCTAATGATTATTGCTAATGGTAATGCTTATGCTAATCTCTAATGCTCATTGCTCCTACTATTCGCAAATGCTAATTTTGTGTTAATGCTATGGCTAATTGCGAATGTCTAATGCTAAAGGTCATTTCTGTTTGCTAATGCTAATTGCTAATGCTAATTGCAATGGTAATTGCTAATTTGGGTTCCTATCTATATTACATATAATATAGTTATTCAGCTTTATACTACTCTCCCCAACATTCCTGCCATTCCCACCACATCCTATCCATCCACTGCAAGACATTATTTGAGGGTTAAAGATCGTTTAGGTCATAAGCATGGAAATGATTCACAAGCCATGAAAGAAGAGAGACATTATGTGGAACATTGAGTAATTTAATCATGTATTACTCCTGATCGTGGCATATTCTTATTCAGTATCATTAGCAATAATATAGTTATGGCAATAAAAAAATTAAATGTTGACATTTGAAATGGCTATGTTTTTGAAGTGTGTCTTATACAGACTGGTGAGTAGTGTTAGCATCATCATTAGATCATAACTGCTTGTGTATTGCTTTAATGTTCATATTTAATCTGGGAGATTACACTGAGTAGACTCTACTTGCTAATGCTTACTACACACACACACACACACACACACACACACACACACAACAACAACCTGTCAGAGCAAAAGACACCACAATTACATGCTACAACTTTTGATTTACGCTAAGCAGAGTCTATCACTGCAGAGCTGCAATCACACTCACATTTTCCTCAGGAAATGCACCTCTCTTGTTTTAATTAATACTATGATTCAGCCCTTGGCAGTTGACCAAGGTCTAAAAAACAAACAATTTGTGAGATTCTGTGGTTTGATCCGGAACCCTGTATGGAGTTAGCATGTTCTCCCTATAGATCTATGGTTTTCTCTCACATTCTAGCGACTTACATGAGATATGTATGCAAGTTTCTGAACCTGTCAGGTTTAAACGGATTTATACATTAATTACTTATACGGTCTGATAGTCACAGAATGAATCGTCCATGTCCTCTGCAGCTGACATTTTACACATTTAAGGTGCTGTCATAGTGCCAAAACGTGTATTTGCAACCGAGCTGCAAATATAAATGTGGATTTTCTGCAGTTCTCCATAATTGAATCCAAAAAAAAAAAAGGCTGCCAATTAAGAATGTGTTACATAAGCATTAAGGAAGCATGAAGGAAGTAAAATGAACAAACGCGTATGTATTGTGAAAGAGTACGGAAACTACTCTGTATGAGTCAAAACAAGATCAGATGAGTTGCGTTGGAATTGCGCATGCGTTGTGAACAAAGCGGGAGTTTGGCGAGTGAATTGCGGACTGTATTAGCATCCTGCTCCTGCCACTGAACGTGAGTGCTGTCACAGTGCCAAAAGCGATATGTTCTGTGTTTTCGTAATTCATACATTAATACATCCTTTTTTCATCCCCACATGTTCGCATCATCCGCAATAGCGAAAAATGTCCGCACTCAAATTTTGAGCTTTAAAGCCTGCTGTACCACAATTAAAATTATACATGTATAATGCTCAAAATTTGAGTGCGGATGATGCAGATGATGGGAACGTGTGGACGTAAAAAGAATGTATGAATGTATGAAGTACGAAAACGCAGAACGCATCGCGAATATCCAATTTTTTTCACCGCAAGTCATTTGCAAATAACACGTTTTGGCATTGTGACAGCACCTTTAGAAGGAATTTTTGCCTGTTTAAGGCTCTCTTGCATGGTCTGGCCTTTTTTGTAGATGGATGAATCAATTATAATTTATGCACTTTATTGGAACACTACCACGTCATGATCGTTTATGCACAAAACTGTGTGTGGTCGGTAGTAATACAATAATACGTGACAAATTGGACAAGCACAGGTAGGCGTAAGGAATATTTAAGGATTCTAAATGTAAATATTGGTCTTGTTCTTCTATGAAGTGCAAACTTGCTGCATGGAACAACCACAGCATTTCTGTTCATATTTATCATTATAATCTTGTTCACTCATTTTGAACACAAGCCTGTAAATTTCACCATGTTCCCAGAGATATGAATAATAGCCCTTCATAAATAACCGAGAGACAAGATGAAAAGATATCCTGTGGTTTGCTATTGTTAAATTTTAAACTTTAAGCATTCTTTCCCCAAGTAAACAACTCATGTAAAGTCAAACGCCTCAAAACTAAAGTTTAAACCCTGTTCCTGCCAGACGTTCTCTTTGATGGAATCCAGTCACACCTTTACAATGGGTTATTTCAAAGGGAAGACATGTCACGGTGAATTTTCTCTGGGATCAAGCGACGCTTTTTATGCCGAATGCTGCATAACTGAATGAAATCCTCTTAGCACCATCAGGTGAAATGCTTTAGCCGAGGTCACGCATACGTGTATTAAAAACATCTATACGACCTGTATTCGTGTGCTAATGGGCTTTATATGCCTAGTGATTTTCAATTATTTTCTCTCGTTTTACAAACCAGCTGTACTTCATTGCTTTCTACCCAGCAGAAGAACTATTTGCTGCACTATGTCCTGTGTCTTGAAAGGCGTCCAGTAATGCCAGGTTCAAAACCCACCCCTGGATGCCTTGAGCTTAAATATTAAAGTGTTGGTTAATGGTTAGGGAATGAGGTGACACTGGATAAGCTGTTTCCCAGAACTCTGGGAACCACTTCTGTGCTTGTCACAAATTGTTTTCTCTTAAGGCGTGTAATTAAATCAAAGTCTGAGTAAGTGACTGGAAAAGTGCTCCATCTACAGTATCTTAATAACCCACTAAAGCTCCCCGATGCAAAGGAGGTGAGACTATAGACAAAAATGTCGTTTTTAAGGCTGAGAGGGGACTCTGAAGGGAAAGAGTCGCTGAGTAGCTATAATCCAACCTCTCTGCACTGCCTGCTAATACAGTAACTAAAAAATCATTACAATTTGATAAAATGCTTATGCAAATGCTTTGTCACATTTCAGCCTGAAAAACACAAATTTATTCTACCAGTTATAAGTTAAATACATTGTTTGGATAAGTGATCAGCTCCTTTAGAGTAACTGTTATAAATAATACAATCCTCAGGCCTTTCAGATCACACACCAGACACCAATAAAATATTATTGATTTGGTAAGAATAAAAGCACCTGTGTCTTGATGATGCAACGAGTAGTTCATGGTAGCACAAATAATTCACCATGGTTATAAAGCTGCCTTCAGAAGGACTACCAGATAAAGATGTGGAGGTACAAGTTAGGAGATACAAAAAGATTTTAACAATCCATCAAATTATGTATGAAACCACCAGCACATCCAAAATTGATGATGAATGGATGACCAAATGGATGGATGACCAAGGCAACTTTGATGGATTAATAAGTGTCAGGATCCACACCAGACTTGCTCCGATTAGTACAGGCAGTCTGGCATGGACCTGACGTCACAGCCCTTTGTAGAGGGAGCGTGGAGTAAGACCTATAGGTGTGATGTAATTGTCAGGATCTTAGTAGGGCTGTTAGACGAGGTTTTAGTGATGTGCACATCCCGAGCTGGTGTGTTCCAGTCTGCATATGCTGCACACCCGCGGGATGCGCAGCACTTGTGGCGCCAGAGAAGGTCAGGGATGTAGGTACCACCCTTCCTTTGTAGAGGGAGGGTGGAGTAAGACCTTGAGGTTTGAAGTAATTGTCAGGGTGTAGCATGTTAGTGTAGACATGTCTCCATTCGGAACCCCCTTGACACACCCTGCAACTGCAGAAACAAACAGCCCTCCGAATGGCAGAGGGCTGTTTGTTTCCACAGGCAGGTCACTGCTTGGGCTTCTGCCCTTGCTGCACCATGCCATACCTCATTTGGGCCTCACCTTTGTCCCAGTGGTTGGCTGATCCGGTACATCCAGCCGTAAAAGAGGGTCCACATTGTGTGGTTGGCCGGATTGGTTTGCCAGCTGTAAAAGCAGGTCCACTTCACCTTGCACATGTCCTAGTCATCACTGTGCACCCCCGTTTTGGCTTTTTGTTTTCGTTTTTGTGCGTTTCCTTTTATTGTTTTGCTTTTCTTTCATTAGGTGCTCCTTTCCACCTCGACCCCAACATTGTGACAATAAAACTTTACAGCTTAGATTTGCTGGTCTGTGCATGTGACAACAATCTCATGTGCTTTACACGAAGATGCTTTGTATGGTGCAGGAACAAGTAAGAGAAAAGCTTCTTCTAAATAACTGGAGACGAGTTTTATGCTTCTGATGTGGAAGAAGGGCTGAACATTTTGGACTTGACTCCAAACACAGTACCAAACCTACTTTAAAGCATGGTGGTGGTAGCGTTATATTTTGGGTTGTTTTCACTGGGAAATCACTCAGGATTTAACAGATGCTAACATTTTCAAGTACACCCAAATTCTTAAGGAAAACATGTTTCAGAGCCCTGATGTAATTAGACAGAAAATCTGTGGTCGGACAGACCAAGGTCGGATCGATTGAGATTGATCCAAGCATCCAAACAGAACTGTCTTTAATGATTAATCCTCACTGTGCTGACAAAGATCAGGAAACATTTTGATTCTCACAAAGCAGAAATAAAAAGTATGGCCTATATTACCACACATTAAGCTTCCTGTATATCCCCCTCCTCCCTTTTATTCCCCATGAAGAGGTTTTCAGACCCATCAACAACCATCCTGCTTGTCAAACTCTCTGTACAAGCTCTCCAGGAATCTAGTTCTCGCCCCATACAGATTGTAAATCATTTCTTACACCATCATTAAAGCCATCAGGCAAAAACAAGATCCGTGTGCTCCTAAACTTTACCTCTCCAACCCCCGGAGCCTCTCAGTAGTGCTCTCACAGCAACATTAATGCTGACATCAATGACACAGAGCTGGCACTTGAAAACTCACCACTGGCGCCTTCGTCCAACATGAGACTCCTGAGATTCGTATTATTTATTCACATTCAGCATTTGAAAGAAGTTCCCCTTCGACAGCCCTCATAAACCATACAGGTGGAGCTTTGCTCATGTTTCTTCACCTTTCTCAATGTGAATCGTTAAGCACACTCTCTGCTCTAGGCAATAAGAGCTGGTGCAGAAGAGCCACTGCATTTAATTCCAAAGTTTGATTTGGTTGAATTGGGTGGAAACCACCATCCATACTGAGCAAGTAACATTCTCATGGCATCCAACGGTAACTCCACTCCAGGCAACATTTGTCATGAAACCCCATTGACGCAAATAATCATATTTCAGAGACAGTTTGGAACCCTGTATTGGGAGTCATGCAGCCGGACTCTGTAGTCCTATAATATAAGCTTGTTTGGTCAATCATTTTTTGGCAGGGTCTTCACCCACCGAGATTGTGCGAATTGTGAAACTGTGCAAAAAAACCAAAAAAAATCGCATGAATATGGCAAGGAAACTTTTAAGCCGGGATGAGGTGGAAAGGTTCGAACATCACTAAAGAAGAGAAATGTGATGGAAAATAAACAATAATGCATCAAGCTATGTCACATGATTCCATACCACCTGATCAAAGCAAACACACAATAAACACACAACCCATTTCATCCCTCATTATTCATTAGTCATTAGCCAGTTGTTTCTAAACTGAACCATCAACAGATTTAAATTTCTGTAAAGATTATAAAATCAAAGACCTAGGCAAATTCTTCTATTTTTGCTTGTTTCAATGCCACCCCTGTGTGTGGTCTAAATTTGAACGTGCGTAAACCGCTTGCGAAGCTTTTGGATGGAAACCCTATTAGGATCCATGACCAGGTCTGCTCTGACCAGCACTGGCAGCCTGGCATGGAGATGACGTCACAGCCGAACCCATGCGAGGTATGTGCGTCCTGCGCATTCGTGGCTAGCGATGGTGGGCATGGATAATCAGCTCCATCAGATTGGGTTCAGCTGTCATTGGCTACTTAAGGAAGCCACGTGAATCAGTCATCGCAGGCCATTGCTTAAGGTAAGACCTGTCTACGTCTGTCAGCCCGGCAACCATGCTGGCTTTCTGTGGCTTACGTAGCTGGTGTGGGGTGTTAGATGGGGTTTTTAGTTGATGCACAGTTCCATCTGCACACACTAGGCATGTCCTGAGCTAGTGCATTGTATCCAGCATATGCTGCACAGTCGCCGTATGCGCAGAGGGTACATGCACCAATCCCGCTCTTGGTGCCTGAGAAGGGGAGGGACGAAGGTACCACCCTTCCTTTGTAGAGGGGGGGTGGAGTAAGGTCTTTAAGGCCTGAGATCATGTGAGAGCACTAGTGTAGGGACAGGTAGCTGCAGGTCGTCACCGCCCAACACCTCACCAGTACTCCCTGCGCTCACCATGTGGTCATCCAGGCACAGCTGGACCCATAGTATCCACACAGGGGCCACCGCTAGGGCACCTGATGCCACAGTTGGGGCATCGCTCGGGGCCTGTGCCCTCACAGTGCCCTGCCTGCCCTCGCTTGGGCCTCCCCTTTGTCCCATTGGTTGTCCGGTTCTGTACATCCAGCAATAAAATCAGGTCCATGCGCTGTGGTTGGCTGAACTGGTATGTCGGCCATTGAACCAGGTCCACGTCACCTTGGACATGTCCTAGTCATCGCCATGCACCCTAGCCGTGTCTGCCTTTGGAAGTTAGCCGTTTCGGATTTTTGGTTTTGTTTTTGGTGTTTGTTTTCATTGTTTTACTTCCGTTTCCTTAGTTGCCTTATTTTACATTCAAAAACCCTACCCTTATTCATGAAGCTGTCTTCACGTGGGTCCTCCTTTCCACCTCACCCCCCACATCGTGACAAACCCGAATCAATTTTCTCATTGAATCCCATAGCATGGTTCTCCAGGAGGAGATAAATGTACACTGGAGCTCATCATCAATACCTCACCTAGGGACCCACAGTGGCATGGACTGGAATGGCTCACTAGGTAAGAGGACACCAGTATGTTTTTACTCCTGGAAAGTGACGAGTTAAATGCGTGGCTAAGCAGCTTGTGATGCATTTTGCTCATAGCGTGTTTGATGCACACAAACTGAAAGGGGAAAAGAAGCCCAGGCCATGGGAGGCTATGGAAACGTGCAGCAGTAGAACAATTCGAAGCTCTCTGAGAGAATGCTGCGTTGCTGGCGATAGCTGGACGCACTGCGGCAGAGTACACATTCTAATTAACCTCATTTATCAAGTGAATAGCTGAATCAGCAAAGCCAAACTCGTGGTTTTTAAGGCCGTGCACTTTTCCAAATGCATCCAAATTAGACGAGGAAGTGCTTATCAAATAGAATGCAAACTTTTCAGTAATCACCGCTTCTTCTGGGACGCTTCCTCTGTTGACTGCCAAAAATAGCTTTAAGTAACAAGACATCACGACTTTCGGAGTCTTTAGGATTGTTTTTTTATGTTATGAACAATTAAGAGGAGGACTTTTTCACATTTTGTTAAATGTTCATTGCAAGAACGTCACAGTACCTGAATGCCCCAACGCATGTGGAGTTCCAGAATTGGTGGTACTGACTTGCTACCACTTTTGACGCTAAAGAGGCACCCACTCTACAGATGGCATGGTGCATAGGGAATTCCAGGAAAGGTCATGTATGAACTGGACACCCCATAGGACTAAATGTGATTTTTATTTTTTTAACTTATGGTAGGAATCCTAGGACAGCGCCAAGTTAAATCCACTGAGCTCTTGAGTATTCACAGTCTACTGCCAGTGTAGACCGACTGGCACCCGACCAACTAATTAGAAGGGGTGTCCAAGTAATTTTGGCCTTACTTGAAGTGCTTTTCTGTTGCTAGTTTCACTCAAGTCCCATTAGTGAAATGTTTCCATTATTAGTGAAATGTTTCCCTTCATCCATTACAGCGTGTTTAATAATAATTGAATCTTAACACTGATGTGAAACGTGGAGCCTCTGCCAAACCGCAAACCACTATCAACAATTATGGCTCTGGGACCTCGTTTCTACACTCCTCAAACATTTCCGCTCTCGTCATCTGCGTTGGGACTTCTGGCGGTTTCCAATCCTGATTCATCCAGCTAATGTGAATGGCACTGACGTATCATAACCACCTGATGAACTGATCGAGAGGACGATGTGCCCTTTAAAGACATGAGGCAAACAAGCAGTTTGTGTCTTAATTGTTTCAGGAGTCAGGAAATAATTCGGTTTTCATTAAATTCGCAGAGGGGAGACAGGCTGCAATTTTCCTTCCCATGAATTCGATTAGCCCATCCCTGGTGTGATCTTGTCAAAGTTTGGAAACCTGAGTGGCTGTGGGGAGATTAGTGCCTGTCGACGTCAGAGATCGATTGGAGGGTCTTGACCCGCTGGGGAAATTTAAGCAAATCCCCTCTCCCTTACCACAGGACAGCACAGTCGAATCGTTTCCCATCCTTCCGAGCTTTCACCTCAGAATATCAACTAGATGAGGAGCTGCTGGTTTTAATCACAGGATTACATTTCTGACTGTGAGGAATCTGATTATTAGAAATGCACACACAGGCAGTTTACGTTCACCTAGGTGTCCTGCGCCGACTGAACGCCAGGACGGCACTACAAATGTTCATTATGTTTTAATCAAGCCTTAATTGGATTAAATTGATTTGACTGACGTGTCACCTGAGTAAAGTAGATGCCTACGGGGTCAGGGAATACTGATTACGCTGCTTAAGAGAGCCGTGATCGCATCATTAACCTGATGCTACTGCTCGACTGATCTCTCGGTATCAGTTTAATTTCTGAATTACTTACAATCGCTGCACAGACGTAGAACTAATGAAAGGTGAAGGTTAAATAAAAGGTAAGGGATTTTTAAGGGAGTGTTTTGTTTTACATGTATCGTTTTTTTAAATCATTTGATTGTAGACAATATGAAGCCAAGTCATTTTATGTCTTTTCTAGTCCACTTCATTTGTTAATAAACATCCATTCCCGCATTTCAGGCCTGCAACAAGTTCCAAGTTTAAAAAGGTGATTATAATCATGATTTGGTATAAAAGCAGCATCCAGGAGCGGTTGAGTCTTTGAGGAGCAAAGGACAAAGGATCTCCAGTTTATTAGCAAATGTGTAATAATATCATTAATAAATGTGTAATAATATAATGTCTAATCATATCATTAATAAATGTGTAATAATACCAGTAATAAATTTGTAATATCATTGTCTAATAATATCAGTAATAAATGTGTAATAGTATCATTAGTAATAAATGTCAAAGTCAAATTTATTTGTATAGCGCTTTTTACAATGGATCATTGTTATTTCCAATTTGCGCAATAGTGGCAAGGAAAAACTACATAAATGTTAATAGGAAGAAACCTTGGGAGGACCACGACTCAAAGGGGGCCCATCCTCCTTGGGCTTAATGGTATATGTAACAACCAATAGGTTCATAGAAATACCTTAAACAAACAAACCCAATGAAACCCATTAGGAAATTATAAATTGTCATAGTTCAGTACATAAAGTCATTTTTAAATCCTGTGTCCCCAGTGGATAAGTCTCAGAGCACGACCTCCCCATCCGACTGAAGGAGGGAGTCACTGTTCTCAGCAGTCTAAGCACAGTGGGGCAGGTGGTTAAGAACTGCTTGGATGAAGATGAGCATCTTGGTGTGGAATCAGGATGGATAAACACCACAGCAGGCGTTGCACCAGGCATTGGAACACGGGCTCAGAGAGAAAAGAGGAAATGTAGTTAATTACTGTTAAGAGTACAAAATCTATTGTCAAAAAGAAAAATGTTGTACGACTGAGTGCAGCAAGAGACTCTGGGAGCTTTAACTGTGGAAGCACAGCTAAAAGGTTTTTATAAGTGTGGAACCAGAAAAAAACACAACCAAGAGGGATCACATGAGACATCAGCAACCCATCTCCCCAACAACCAACAAACTTGTGGTTGCAAAAAAGAGACAGGGAAACAGCACCCAACATCCCAGATCATCACAAGTCTCATTGATCATGAACACCCTGGCTCTGCCCTTAATCTAACATAAGGATGCACAACTTAGGACAAGAAGGGAACCCAATGCCATGGTAGCCAACAGCCAAGGCTTAATAAGGCAGACATGCTGACATGACCCTGCACTCTGGACCCTAAATGTGTAATAATATCATTGTGTGTAATAATCTCATTATGTAATAATATCAGTAATAAATGTGTGAAAATATCAATAAACGATTCATAATCTGAAGGAATGTCAGCCTACACTGGAGAGCTGTGACTCCAAATAATACTAATATCTTAAATATATTGGGTTCATGCTGTCTGCAGTGAAATGAAACTCAAAGTAATGAAAGCACTGTCTTTGTTTAGTTGTATTTTTTCTTTTTCCATAATCGTCTTTTCTGATTCTATTTCGAGACCATAATAGAATCAAACCACTGAGCTTAACTCACAACCTGGGCTTTTTAGAGTAATGCTCTTTAAGTCAAGTCAGGTTTTAAATAGAAAATGTGAATTTACTGCTGTGGTGTCAAATCTGACCCAAATGTCAAGTTCTATAATGAGAATCAGTCATCCAAGAGTTACGCAATAATACTTTAAACGGCCAGGGAAAGCAGAGTCCATGAACCCAACAGAAAAAACGTTATTTCAGCACAGACCACCTGCAGATAAACGATCCAACCAGCCACTTAGTCATCAGTGTTGACATTAAGCACTCCAATAAAGCGCAACCTTGAAAAAAATCTGGGTTTTCTGAAACCAGCTTCGCCTTTGGCCTGGTTAACGTCACGACCGAGCTGCTGACGGAGATAATCTTACAGGGTCACCGGCATCCATTCACTTTAATGTTTAGGTCATAAAACTCGGGAAAGTTCCCATAAAAGCCAAGAGTGGGGACAAGAAAAGGTCAGCTCAGCTTGGTGAGAAACCATGACCTGGAAACATAGACCTCTGTTCAGCCGGGATTCTCTCACTGTCCAGGCTGATGATTCCACCTGACACTACAGATGGTATGTCCCAAAACGCTCAATATTGGTAAATTATCTGTTTACATATTCATGAAACCTGCACACTGGTTTCAAAGCAGAGAAATTCAAATAGAACAAAAGTAGAAACAAACACAACTCAGCTCTTACTTGCTACTTCGCAAAAGCAAGCTAGATAACATTTTTAAACACTGCCCATAACCAAAATGAGTGTCCTAATGAGAATAGTCATCAAATAGCTTTACACTGCCCCCTTCTTCAAAAGAAGGGCAGCACCTTTGTCCATGTCTCCCTCCAAGGTGCTTTGAGTGAAGCTGGTGTGCCCACCCCGCTATCAGCACATAGAGGGTGCGACACCGGTGGAATGCAAACTCACCACAGCGCCGCAAAATGGGTGGAGCGGGGTGGGCACACCAGCTTCACTCAAAGCTTCACTCAAAGCACCTTGGAGGGAGACAGGGACAAAGGTGCTGCCCTTCTTTTGAAGAAGGAGGTGGTGTAAAGCCAGGAGGCTTGAGGTACACCAGTTTAGAGCATGCTTCACGTCTGGAAAAAATAGCAGAGAATTAAGCATGCGTCACTAGCCCCAGTGCTGTCACATCATGTGTAGGGATAGGGATAGGGATGCATATATTTGGGCGTCATGTAAAGATTCACAAGGCATAATCAGTTTATATGGTATATAAGTTTCAACCCCAAATATTAAACCAAGTATACTTAAGCTTTCTGTATAAGGTGAGAATTGTTATTTATATCATTCTTAATTCTAAATATAAGTGAGTATAACTGGGGTATAGCATCATGTTGTTTAGTATATTTCTAATAAGGACATAAAAATTTATCTGAATCCACACTCGCTTATTTCTAATTTAAACAATAGCACACTTCTTTTAATAAACCATTTTTGTGAGAATTAACAGACAGTCTGGTGGATTTGTTATCCCTCCTTCTTGTGGTAGCTGCTGAGTCAGAAGTGTTCACACTCGATTATGGCCAGCTTACAACCAGACTCATTTTGCTGATGCCCCATTTCCTGACACAATTTTTTCTCAAGAACTTTGCTGAAAATTTTTTTTGGATACTAAAATAAAAAAGACAACACGCATGATGAGCTCCCTTGTTCAATTACGATCTCTATTTTTTAATTTCCGCTTTAGCGTTACGCCTAGTTCACACATACACGATTGCGGCCGAGTTAACCGAGATTTGGCTTACTGAAACTTCCAAATTGTATCCTGGAGTGTTCCTGCAAAACCTGGAT
>JAVSBU010010696.1:0-15019 GCA_033118015.1 Loricariichthys derbyi | reverse complement strand
ACACACACACACACACACACACACACACACACACACACACACACACACACACACACACACACACACACACAGATCATGAGGAGGTCACTTGGTGAAAAAGCAGGCATTATCATTTAAGGCCAAATGGAGTCCATCAATACGTTGGCACAGCGGGAGACGGGCAGTGATAGGCCATTAGGTAAGACTCCTACCTGTCCTTCAGCCAAATAGCATTTTGTCCTCCTACTTTCCCTCTTCTCTGTCTTCTGTCTTCCCTCACAAAGCTCTTACAGTTGGATCCAGGTCCACTTACAGATACAAGAATCATTAAGACCAATCACAGATAAAGCGAATAATCTTGAAAGCTGGCTTTAAAACAGAGCGATTTATAGAATTGTCACATTGGTATATTGAGATAATTTGAGCATCTCTGGCAAAAATGAATACCTAAAAACACGACGATGAGACCTGCTGAAGCCGTACCTATCCAGTCCCATCCAATCCCTAGGGAATCTTTCAACTGCTTGTTTTTTTTTTTTTGTTTTTTTTTTTTTTTTTTTTTTTATTATGTATAGCATTAACATAAGCAGCATGTTCCTTGCCAATTGGTCTGCGTTTCTCAGGCATAAAAGGTCAGGGTGATACATCACATTCTAACTGCTGACATGTCAATAGGGCCTCATGTTCCGTTTGAATGGTAATCAGACTGCAATAAATATGGTTCATTACATGATTCATTCTGATTTTACATCACTGTTGTGTTGAATCAAATGTATTAGTTAAAGTAAGTAGGTCAATGAATCCTGACACTGACAATTTGGCACTTTTAGGCACTTTTGTGATAGAGGAACCTTTTCATAGTTCTTAGAACTGTGCCCCTTTTATTGTGTGTTTGCATCACAGATGAAAAAGGGTTTTGAAGTTTTTTTTATATCTTTTTTTTCTAACTCATGCCTTTCTGCAACGTCATCTAATTAATTGTAATAATTGATCAGATTGTTATTGTGACTTTGAAGTTGAAAGTTATAACTTTTAGACTTTATACTCTGGATATTTGTAATATACAAATTGAATAGGACAAAGAATATCAGAGTCATAAGGAATATACAAGAGCAGTGAAATAATAATCAATCTGGAGCATAATGAAAATGGTGGAAGGGCTAAATTATAATCAAACCCAAAGAACAATCGATTGGATTAAAATAACTGGAATGGAAAATAAAATGAATTTTAAATACATTTGCTTTACTCTGGACCTTGGAGGACTGGTCTCATCTGGTCTTCAATCAAATTTGCTTTAAGTGTGTTCCAGTAATGCTGCTCCTCATTCCAGTGGTTCTGAGATGGGTCTACAGCGCCTTAGAGGGATCTAGAGGTTAGTGGCTCCTTTCTTATGTAGGATTGTTAGCTAACTGATGTGATCCAGGTGAATCACCTTCACTCTGTGCTGAATCACTAAGTAGACAACTAATCATCTACACTAAACCCTCTCCATCTTTCTTTGTACATTTCCAACACCTTCGTGCTTTAATCTAATCTGCCCTATGGCTTTTAGAATTTGCACTAACTCATTTTTTAAAGGAAGGCCATTTAAGCCTTTTAAAATTGATGGTAACAATCTTTATGGTAAATGGAAAATTTTATCACTAGCATAACTACAAAAGGTGATTAAGAACTAAGACTATAAGGATCCATGTGGAGAGCTAACATTAGCTGACTATGCTGCCTCTGACATCTGTTTTAAAAGACCCCAGATCCATCTCATACAGTAAAACTCAAGCACTGGAATGTTTCTTTAATTTTTATGGTGCTGCACAGAGCAAAAAGGCAAAGAGAATTATCTACTTCACTTTAATGAACAAAGCTAAGAGTAATGAGTTAACTATAGCAACTGCATGTCTATCATGTGGCTTTCCCTTAAACCCCGTTTACACATAGACAGTAAGAGCTCCAGGAAGCGTCCCGGAAGAGTGTTTGGCTCCTCCGGGACGTCTTAGGGATCAAACACCGTTGTTAACGCCGGCGCTAGGGGGCGTGGCTTAGTTCTGGCTTCACCGGGAATCGTAGAAAAAAATTATTCAACATGTTGAATGAATTCTGGAAGTGCTCCCGGAGAAGACCAGTGACGGTGAAGACAATGCGAACAACGGCGTTTGATACTTTTTAATTGCTGTTTCGTCCTTTCCCTTCCTGTAGTGTCGCAGTTTACACTGCTGTTATTCTGCGGCCGGTGTTGTATCCCTAACCAGTGGCGTATAGAGCCCTCACCGGTGTACCCAATGGAGTTTTAACCAGAGACAGAGAAACAGAGACAGGTCGAAGTTTTCTTGGTCAAAGAAATCCTTACAGCTTTGTATCAACTCCAGAACATGAGAGTGTGTGCAGGCAGCCATGACACTGGATACTCTAGGGGCGGAGCCTAAATATGTAAATAATCCTGTAGTAAAGCATGATCTGTTTGCCTGTGTAAAATCCTGGGGATTAACCAACAGTATACAGGGCTTTTTCAGCGGCAGCAGAACACTGCTGTTCTCACCCGCGTTTTAACATGCGTTTGTAAGGGATAGAACTGTGTATTAATCCACATTGCCTGACATGCGCTGGATTCTACGGCGTCAAAACATCGCTTTATTCGGCAGATTTAGCAGTGTTTTATGGCCGTCAAAATGCCGGCCAGTTTGCTCCACCCCTTTCCACCGTGAAAAAAACCGGAACTACCACAAACTTTGGTCTATGTACAATCCACCGACTAAACCATCTATGTATAAACGGGGCTTTAGTTGCCTGATGTTGTGGTAAACTTCAATTCTGTAGAAAAAACTATGAAATCATCATGGCTTATGGATCACCAACAGGTTAAATTCCTGACTGCTTATAGACTTGTTTAATGCAGAAGAGGGAACAGTCTCCAAAATGTGTTGAGTATGGTTCTATGGTTTATCAGCTATGCTAGTAGCACTGAATTATGAGGCAGAAGAGCATCATGGTGTGGGACCAGGATGGATAAACACCACAGCATGTGCAGCACCGCCCACTGGACTACAGGCTCAGAGAGAAAAGAGGAAATAAAGTTAGTTATTGTTAAAAGTACTAAATCTATTGACAAAAATAAAATTTTTGCACCATTAAGTACCATTAAGTGAAGCATGAGAGTCTGGCAGCAGTAACTATGGCAGCATAGCTAAAAGGTTTTTAATGATGAAAAGTCAGAGGGAAACACAGCCAAGAGGGATCACATGAGACATCAACAACCCATCTCCCCAGTAGTCAACAAACTTCTGGTTACATAGGAGAGACAGGGTGACAGCACCCAACATCCCAGATCACTACAAGTCTCATTGATCATGAACCCCCAGGCTCTGCCCTTACTTTAACATAAGGATGAACAACTTAGGATCAAAGCGACCCAATGCCAGGCTAGTCATCATCTTACTCATTGTCATACTCATTTTCATATAGGTCCAATGTAACCGAATCATCTCACTGATTAGGCTAAGCTCCTTAAAGGTGATCTGTACCATTCCAGAAGAGGTTGGACCGTCAAAGTGTTTGAAAAGCGTGATGGCACTGTACTGGTTCAATCCAACTCAGGCACAGCACAAATGCAGGATCATCACTAAAAAAAATCATCCTAAATGTTCAGCACCGTATCTAAAAATCTCTGCATTGCATAATCAATAAATCTATAAGCTGTAGGAGAGTCCAAAAAGTCCACAAAGTAAGTACAACCACAAAGTCTTCATTGTGCAGTGCACATGCACCTTTCTTCAAAAGAAAAGTAGCATTGTGATGGCGTTAGCATTCTGGGGTCCACAGTGTTCAAGCACAATGTGAGCACAGGCCAGCGAGGGAGTGGGGAGGGGAGGACAATCATTCTCTAGCACAGTACAAAGCTGCCAGGTAATGTTTGAGTATGCCCCAAGGGTCATCTCATCATCCGACATCACGTTATGTCAATCTTAATAGGGGTCAAATGCTTGAACCTGCCACTGGAAGTATTGATGTGATTAAGCTGCCAATGGTTCTGCATCACCCCATTAGTTAGATTCTGCCTCGTGAACTTGGCATTGGTCATCACAGCATCTGTGAAGTCACCTGAGGTAATGACATGCTGGGCTGCTCTTTACTAACCAAGTCAATAATTTAAAGCATGAGCTCAACTTTTTAAATATTGCAGTGGGGAAACCAAGCAGTAAAAGCCTGCTCCATAAACCACCCGAGCAGGATATCTATTAGTGCCTTGATATAAATCAGATACAAATCCTTAAATTGACGAAAATAGTCCAAAGCAATGTTGCTTCTTAAGAACTCTAGTTTCTTTTGCACACTGCTATTTGGCAACGACTCCTTCCCCAAATCACTTGTGTCTTTACTCTTTCATATCAAAATACCAAGTACTCGCACTTGTCAGTGTTTTTGTTAATGTTGCAATTGAAGTTGAAGTGCTTTATATGTTTACTCCTTCTCAACAAAGGGCCCGCCACTGCCATTGCATGATAACGGGTAATTAATTGTGTATGGGTAAGTAAACGCATGTGCGCTTGGTGGGATCTGAATGTGCGAGTGCCTTCTGGAGAAGAGCTTCACTCAGAGCTACTAATGCAGCTGCAGATTGGGCTGTAATTAACTCATCATTCACTCACCAGCCAAATTAATCATAGCACCATGGCGGTTTTTGCCTCATTAACTGTTATCTGTCAAAAAGCACTAATCGTGTTGAGCAGGCTGGTCAAAAGATATTTGTCATAAAAAGCAGTGGTTTCTCAACCAGGCTGGATTGAGTCTGTCCTTCCAAATAACAATCTTACATCCCATTACAAAACAAGATGCATCAATGGTTGTGGAGACCCAAATAATACAACTGGACACTGGTTTGCAGTTTACTCATCTGAAAAGACTTTTCACTAACTTCAACATGGTATTGGACAGGGTTGAAGTACGAGCTTTGTCAAGTTATTCATACCAAGAAGAGGAAAGTTCTTCCTCTATCAACCCAACAAAGTAATGGTTGTTGTTCTGTAAACTCCAGTCAGTGTCTTCCACACCAAACTCTGCAATGTTGAAGTCGAGGATCTGTGAAGACCAGTAAAGTTCTTCCACAACATACTCTTCAAAGTTATGCTTAGGGCTCTGTTCAGGTCGATCGTGGTCTTCTAGACTAAAGTCAGCAAAATCAATTTTGTTAAGTCCAGTTTTACACACCAATGTCTGCAAAAAGGTCAGGGCTCTGAAATGCCAGTTAAGATCTTCTGTACCAGACCTGGCAGAGTGAAGGTCAGGACTTCTTCCACACCAACTTCTGCATTGCTAAAGACCAAAAAATGGTCTGTAAATAAGTCATGCTTTTCACACCAAACTCAGCTGAGGCCGATGAGATTCTTCCACTCCAAAACCTACAAAGGCGGTTCGGGCTCTGTAAAAGCCAGTCAGTTATTCCACACCAAACACATCAAAGCTCTCTCCAGGTAAAACTCAGCAAAGATGAGGTCAATGCTTTGTGAAGACCATTAAAGTTGTTCCTTCCAAAACTCTACAAATCTGAGCTTAGGACTCTGTAAAGTCCATTCAAGTTCTTCCACACCAAACTCAGAAAAGTTATGGTTTGGGGTTAGTCCAGGTCGATCATGGTCTTCAAGACCAAAATCAAAATCACTTTCAGAAGGTGCAGCATGGCTTATCTCTCAGGTTTCCACTGCTCTGCAGTCCAATAGTTATGAGGCTTCAATCAATTGAACGCAAACTTAAAATTCTGTTAGCACTACCCAGTGGATTAAGCTTGAAACAGCCAGTTATTCAGATGAAAACTGCTGTTGCTTCACATCTCCAAAGAAAGCTCCCCAAAGTTTGATCCCTGCCCTGACTGTGTGGAGTATGTATGTTCTCCACCATCTCCAGAGGTTTGCTCAGTTTCCTATTATACAAAGATGTATTTGGATAATTTGGCTCTCTAAAGTGTGCCAGAGACAGAGGCAGTGTGTATGTGTCCTGAGATGAACTGGAGTTTCCACTTCCCTGACCCTGAATTCCTTTAAGCATGTATGGAAATGAATAAATGAGAGATTTCTCAGCTAGAAAATCTGATTTGACACCTTTAATGTAGCGCCAGTTCCTTTCTGAACAGTAAACACTGTAAAAAAAAAAAACACTCATTACAGCCTTGAGCTAACTTAAAGCATGCTTTGACATGTCCATCACATGCATCTCATGGATTATTCATGCGCAATATATATGCAAAATGGCGTGGTATTGATATCAGAATTCTTTCTCAGTCACACTGGTAGCTGCTGAGACAAGCGATTTTGTATTCAGACCAATAAATCCTGAAGAGGTATATGTCAAGCACTATGTGGTCATGTGTATGAGATGTTCGATGGCGTGGATGGAAGTCTTTACCAGTGTGTGTGGCAGAATACGTTTTTCTTTTCCTAGAAGTTGACTCATCTGTTCAACCAGATATTGCAGAAGCTCAAATGAAATACGCTGTAATGCAATATGTTTGGTAATAAGAGTTTTGCTCCATAGCAGCTTTAAACCCTCATGCGATGTGATGTTGGGGTGTTCTTCAAAGAGAATATCTGTGAATTATTTGATGGTTAAAGGATGTGGAGATCTAGCTTCAGACTGCTGACTGGGGAGCATTAGAATGTAAATGGCATCCCAATGTTTATCAGACCACTTGAGTAATTTGGGCAGTATAATATATGTTGGGAATTCTTATTCTGGAATATCAGAACATCATCAGCACAGACTGTCAGCACCATTCATTTATTTAATTGACGTGTATTTGTTAGGTATTGTACAGCCAAGCAGATCAATCTTTGGAATTCTTTATTTGCATGAGATGATGCCCAACCCTGAACCCACAAACAGTAGTTACAAGTTGATGGGTTTGAGGTTGTTTAGCTAGTAAAGCTGATTTTTGCTCCTTCTTTGATCATCCCCTCTCTGTATTTCTTTTCCTACCAGGCTATCACTTGTCTGACCTGCATCATGCCCCTTTCATTCCTTTGTCTCATTGTCTGACCTCAATCTGCCATGACTGTTGCAGGAGCTCCGATTGAATGTTCAGACTTTCCAAAGGAAAGAGAAAGAGAGCAGATTGTTATTGGAGTGTGGATTAAATCAGACCACATTGCATCTGTTTCTCTATCTCACTAGAAGGAAGGATAATGAAGGCTGATAGTGAAGTGGAAATATGTCACTTAAGATGTCGGATTACAGCCTTGTGCAAAAGTTTGTGCACACCTGATTATTGTTTGTTCCTATGTGCAAGGTGGGAACCAACCCTAACTAGAAGAATACTACGTAGACATGAGGAGAACAAGGAACATTTTTAAGATACATATTTAGTTAATCATAACTATACTTTAAAGGAATTTATGCTAAATAATGCTCAAAGTTCCCTGGATCCACATATCTCTGCACCCTTTTATTTTCTCATGACCTTACAGGAGCAACATACAGTTTCTGAGATGAGCCAGAAGCCTTGAAACACTGTCAAAGCAAAACGAAGCTGGAAGTTCAGAGAGATGAAGACAAATGCTTCAAAAACTGGTTGAAAGTGCTATCAGAGCAGAGTTTGATTCTTTTCTTTCTCCTCTGAAATAGATGGCAGCACATAACCGATGCACAGGGATCAGTGGTGTAACATCCAGTGAAATAGAAGTAATGGCTTCATGCTCGAGTTCCTTCTATGACTGAGAATGAAAATGGAGCTGTGTTTTCTGTCTCTTCTTATGGACATGATGAGTAATAGAAAGGTTTGTTCATTTCTCGGGATGTTTGGACCACATTTACCCTTTGTTTGAACATCTATGAGGTCAGTATGATGTTCAAAGAAGAAAACATCCTGTGTATGAGCCCAAGTGGCAAAAAAAGGTTAACGATTATGATAGTGAGCGAGTCTCTGGTATGAAATGGTGAGATTGTGACAATGCTGGTCACCAGTATGGAATGGTGAGATAATGAGATTGTTGGTCATCAGTATGGGATGGTTGGATATAGACTTTGCTTTTCACCAGTATGAGATGGTGAGATAATGAGTGACAGTCACAAGTATAGGATGGTGAGATAGAGATAATGCTGGTCACCAGTATGAAATAGTGAGCTAGTAAGACTGCTGGTCACCAGTATGAGATGGTGAGATAGAGATAGTGATGGTCCCTAGTATGAAATGGTAAGAGTGCTTATCACCAGTTTAAGATGGTGAGATAGTGATAATACTGGTCATGAGTATGAGATGGTGAAATAGTGATAGTGCCAGTCACCAGTATGAAATGGCAAGATAATGAGTGATGGTTACTAGTGTAGGATAGTGAGATAGGGATAGCGTTGGTCACCAGTATGAGATGGTGAGATAGTGAGTGCTAGTGAGTCAACAGAATAACATGGTGAGGTAATGAGTGATGGCCACCAGTATAACATGATGAGATGGTGTTAGTACTTGTCATCAGTATGAGACAGTAAGCTAGTAAGAGTGTTGGTCACCAGTATGAAATGGCAAGACAATGAGTGATGGTCACCAGTATAGGAAGGTGTGATAAGATAAGATAAGATGCCTTTATTGTCATTGCGCAAAGTACAACAAAATTAATTAGCAATCGATAGTGATAGTGATACTGCTGGTCACCAGTATGATATGGTGAGGTAGTAATAGTACTGGCCACCAAATTGAGATGGTGAGACAGTGATAGTGTTGGTCAGCAGTATGAGATGGTGAGATCCGGAGAGTACTGGTAATCAGTATGAAGTGTTCGGATATGTCACGAATGGGGGATTTAAACATAATAATGACCCACATGCAGGACAGCGTAAAACAAACATAATATCTATTATCAGATATATAATAACAGAACACAGGCTAAGACAAAACCAGAACGGAACAAACCAAAAGCAGCCACGCCAGTTGACCCCCAGGGATTGGCGGAAGCTAGGGTGTACGGGACCAGCGAGGACACGTCCCTGTCGCTGGTGACTCCAGCCAGGCGACCTGAAGCAAACAGGCAGATAGGCATACTGGGAACAGACCCTCAACCCTAGACGATGACACCGCTGGGCACGCTTTTACAGGTGTAGAGCACGCACCTGTAACCAGCCAGTGAGACACTGGGAATGCCTCAGGGGAATAACTCCAGAAAACCGAAGGGATCTTCCTTTCCTTACTCTGTCTTAGAAATCCTTACACACCTCCGGGCTCCAACCCGTACCCTCTAACAAGGGCAGGTGGTGCCTTCATCCCTGACAAAACTCCTGAAGCTAGTGGGACGTGCCTCAGTCCAGATCAAACCAGATCTAAAACAGAAAAACAGAACAGATCAAGACAGTCCACCTCTAGCTTTGCCATAGCATGCCACCAAAGACAGTGGCATGCGGTCCCATCGTGAAGGACCCAAAGGTCACAATGCCAGTTCAAAGCCCCAATGCCTGCCTCAGCTCTTAAATAATCCTCACCAGGTGAAACTAAGTTAGGGCGTGCTACAGCACCATGCCGCTAGCTGGCGATAAACACCCACTAAAAGCAGCTTGGCCGCCTTACACGAGGAAGAATGTCTCTAAACCACAGAGACAGCTTCCTCGTTACAGGATAGTGATAGTGATGGTTGCTATTATGAGATGTCAATAGTACTGGTCACAAGTATAGGATGGTGAGATTGTTGGTCAGCAGTATGGGATGGTGAGATAGACTTTGCTGATCACCAATTTGAGATGCCAAGATAGAGAATCAATACTGGGATCATTAGTCTGCTAGTCATCAATATGGAATGCGATACGGCCGCATGCTCATCCATCAGCATTCAGAATAAGTTTATGCTGGAAAACCAGCAAGACCATGTCAGTTTATAAGGCTTCCCAGCAAGCCCTGCCTGGTGAACCAGCAAGACACTCCAAGCCAACCATCTAAGCCAGAACTGAACCAATATTTACCAGCTAGTGTCAATTTTCTGAAGAAGAAAAAGAAAATCTACATAAAAAACCAATTATACACAACTCTGTGACAATGCATTACGATCTCAGGCAAATCAGATGAACTGAAAGCTCAGTTTACATAATTCTGTCATTGTTTTGTGAATATGACACTTACTGCAGTTACATGAGTGGGATAAAATATCACAGTAGTATCACAGCAGTACCGTAAGTGCTTTTCTCTCTAAGTAAAGAGTGCCCAAATGGTCTGATCTCCATACGAGTGCTACACACACCCAAACAGATCTCAGATACCTGTGTCTGGATTCTCTGCTTTATAGTAATTTTAAACAAAAACTATATTTACAGCATGACATTCACTGCTAACTGTTGGCTAAATCACGACCGAATGTCGTCTCTCCACCAGCTGGCTTTATGATGCTTCCTGTGCAGCGATTTATAGCTTTAGCTCCTTCACAGATGAATCACTCCCTACTGCTTCTTCCTCACGCAGTCTAAATAAATAGTGCTCTCTGACACATCTTCATCTTGGATTCCACTCTGAGAAGATGTATCAAACCAGCAATGTTTACAGACCATATTTAGCGTCATTGGTGAAGTTGTGAATCTCGTAAAGATGTTATACAATCAGCCATCCTTCAGCAGAAGGCAAAATCTCTCTTTATAATATAATAGTTATGCTGCACCCACATTTAAAATCCAGTTGCACTGGTTGAGTTTTCAAGTATGGACTGACCATTTAAGGCCACATTAGCATTTGATTCTTTTAAGACATCCAGAGCAAATGTTCGTTGACTTTCTCCCTGATCAAGTTGCTGTTGAGTTGGATGGTCAGACATTCTCCATGACATCACAAATCATGGTTAATTTAATTATGACCATTCGGCCAGGCCTTGAAGCAGTAAAGCATCATACCACTACCACCACCGTGTTTCACTTTTGCTACGACATATTATTTAGAAGCTTTGATTTATTATATCTATCTTATAACTCTACTCTCAGGAGCTCTGGTTCCCAATACTGAGCCATATCCCACCTCTGGTAAGGTGACATGTGTCAGTATTGGAATTCTGGTTCCTGGCACCATTGGTGTTCATATAGTTGAGGCAGATCCTTGGCAACATCTACAGTCCTACAGTGATGTTGTTGGTTCAGTGGTACCATTGGTGTTAAAGTAAAGTCCAGGAAGCTTCTTGGCCACCCTTTGAAGACCAAGCCTGCAATCCATACATTCCTCCTTATTGTAGGCCCCTAAGTCTCTTCTGAGTGAAGACTGGGTCAATCATATCACATCCTCTCATGTTGCTGGGTGTTTTGTGGTAAACACTCAAGAATAAGAGCTATTATGTTCCTCTTGGTAATCAGAGGGGTAGCTGGACTGGTTACTGTCACTGAATTATGAATGTTGTGTGTGAGGGGAATTTGTCATAATGCAGAGTCTATCATCCTTGGGTTGTATCACCCACGGGGAAGCACTAACCCTACTCTATCTATGGTCCCTGTCATTACCTTGAACCTCCTGGTCCTACACAACTCTTTTCAGGAAGGGTGGTACCAGCTACCTCTAGGGGACACTTCTGTCGAGGGGCTACCGCTGGGAAGGAAGGGCCACTAGGCAAGGTCATGGAGCATGTGGGGCATGGGGTGAGTGTCATGCAATATAGGATGACTAGGGATTCAAATTGTGGAGCGCACAGCATTGAAGGTGATACCTTAGCAGTGAGATAATGCGGGCAATGCATAGTGGTAGCATAAGGCACTAACAGTAAGCCTAGGTGCCAGAATGGGCCCGCTAAGCATGTAGCGGCAGCGTAAGATGCTAGTGGTGAGTGGTGTACGATGCTATGGCAAAATAAGCGTGTTAATCACGTAGTGAGGACAATCGTCGAAATCAAAACTGCATTTTTGTTATGTTATTTTTAATAAGAAAATATAAGAAAAACAATAATCAATTAATGAATTAGTCAGTTAACCAGTCAGTCAACACTTCTAGTTCCAGAAATCCAGATGTACTTTAAGCGAGCTGTTGTTAAGTGTACCTTTATTTTGGCAGCATGCTGTATGGCAGTGTGTACCTGCGGGCAGGAAGTGGTCCAGCAGTGTGGCGTTTTCTTTGCTCTCAATTCCCCAAACAGACTTTTAATTGGTTCATTAACCTTTCAGCTTGAATCAGTCAGGGGGAATTTCACTCTGTATTTATCCACTGTGGCACCAGAGAATAGAGATGCCGGGAAAAATAAATACCCATCTTCTACATGGCATAAAAGGCAGTGAATTTGGGAAGGGGCATTAGGGTCTGCACTGGGGACCTGAATTAGTCTACAGGGTCTGATGGAGGCGAATGCTTCACCCAAATTTATGTGAGCAAGAAATAATCAGTTTGACATTTCCACTAACTGTTCCTTGAAGGACTGGATGTTGCACGACATATCTGTCTGTCTACCAACAGTACATTTCCACAAGGATGTGGCAAAATATTGCCTCCATATGTGCTAATTAATTTGGATGTGGCCCCATGCTTCTGCTACAACAGCCCTCATTCTGAATCTTGGACACTTCCATTCAGCCATAAATGCATTGGGAAGGCAGGTGGACTGGTGATGAACTAGCTTGTTATAATTCTGCTTTTCAGTTAAGTTCTCAAAGGTACTGGAAGGAGTTCAGATCCATCGAGTTTCTTTGGAACAGTGCAGAAACACTAACTATTCACACAATATGTTAAATATTTCTTAAACCAATAAAATCAACCCTATCGTTATAAAACTAATTTGTCCTACATCAGCTTAAATTTAGCTGTATGCATCCCAACACATAATGTTCATTTGGCATCCAACAAATGCAGATTCATTTTTAGATACGTTAATATTTTCCCTTCAATGGTAGTCCATGCTTAGAGTAAACTGCAGAAGTGTTTTGTATTTTTCTAATGAGATGAATGGGTTGGAACCAATCTCAGAGCAAAAAAAATATTGCTTTTAAGGAGTGCTCAAAGGTGAGGGTTGAGGAGAGACTGTTTTGTGAGGACTATAAATGGATATACAATAAAAAAAAAAGAAAAGTGTGTGTTTAGTGAAACTTAAGTGAATTCATCCAGAACAGGATGAAAATGGGGGATCTCTCATTGTCAAGGTGTGCTCTCTACCACTGTGCCACTAGGTGGCATGCGTGACATGCCACTATGGAGCAGCACTCAAATAGTGGAACTTCAAATTTTAAAAAAAAGAGTCAGCTTTCTTTTCTCAGTAGTTGCTTTTCAGGTTTCTCTTTTCTGCTTTTGTATGGGCAGCAACACATACAAAAATTATACCAGCCACCCCTCTACAAAGGTGTGGTGATGAATCAAGCCATTGGCTGCCCTTAAAAACCCTGCCTAGCAGGTGCAAAAGATTTTGGACTTATTTACTGAAATGATTTGGGGGAAATGAATCACGCCAGCGTATGCTGCCATTTAGACTCTCTTTGTTGGTCAGATGTGGTGATGCAGAGTTCACATTAACTGCGCACCTTGGCTGCAATCTACTGGTCAAAAGTGGCACAAATCCCTGACATGTTCTCCTTAGACAGCAGGCTTCTCCCTGTGATAACATATGCACTTGCTGTAGCGAATGAACACCATTTAAGTCAAATCGTGTTAAAGTGAGGCATAAGTAAAGATTATTAGATTTTTAGTGAACCAGAGTCCAGTTATGGAGTGCTTTTCACCAGTCTGATTAAAGCATGGCATAGAATAGAGTGCTCTTAAGGTGTTTTGTTCTTGGTAACTGATATGCTTTGGGCTCATTCATACCACTAAGGGGAACCACTGGATTCTTCATCAGCTCATGACTAACACCTCAGGCAAGCTGATTTACTCAGTCTAGGAGATTTTTTTCTGTAAGTCATAATGTAAGACTTTTGATGCAGAGAGTAAGAAGCCGGTTAATGAAGTGTCTCCCCCTAGTGACGTGAAGAAATGAACTCAAAAACTAAATCTATGAATCTATGAAAGCTGGATTAAGTCTGCAAACCAGTAGTTCATGTTGTAACCAAGAATGGATGGTTTTTACACGTTGTATTCTTCTGCACTGTTGTAATACCACTTGACAGTCGAGCTGTACCCTTCCCAAGCACTTACAGAGCTAGCACAGTGAAAAGGTGTGTATCAGTCTTTCCATGTAACCCAGCTGAGAGGGTGTTGAGTCGACTCTCTATGGAAATGAACCCAGCCATTGAGAATATAGCTTCTATTACCAGCAGATAATGGTTATTGACTGCTTGTCTTGATTGCACAGTGTCTCAGGCCTCTTTGGTTGCTGTTTTTTAGGAGATATCATGTGGGGCAGTGGGCATATTACCAAGCAGGAGGACACAAAGACCATTCTCCCCATGGAGAGCACTTCAGACAGCTCTGTGCACAAAAGAGGAGTGTAGAGTATACAGCGAGTTAGATTTTATCTCGGATGAAGGATCATCCTCAGAGATGGAGGAAGAGAGAGAAGACAAGTAAGGGAGGGGGAACTGAGAATTGGAAAGCACTCAGACTGCCTTCAAGGCCATTTTAGGGTGACATAAGTGTAGGTGGTAATCAAAACAGCTAAGTTATTGCTGATCTTGAGTGTGGTCATATATTATTGGTATAATATCCCTGGGTAACACATACATGATAGAACCTTTGTCATCTAGATTTTATTTCAATGCCCCCTGTCTCATATAGCAGTGTTTTGGCCTGGGCTGTTGTTGGACAAAAAACCTCGACATCAACAACAAAAATCAAGAAAAAAACAGTATAAAGTATGCAAATTATCTTACTGTTAAACCTCGCCAAGTCCCGTATACATTCGAAAGTGTTGTGATTGTACATTGAATCACACGCCAAGCTTCTTTAAAAAGTTGGCGAAAACTTCCGAGCGACGCCGAGAGCCCCCCATATGCCACGTTTTGCTATGTAAGATCACGTCAAATTTGGCCGATAGTCACAAACAGCAATGATATAGTACGAGTTCCACCGAAGGCATATTTTAGCCCAAAGGCAAGCTTGGTTCTGCCATGAAAGGCGAAATGAGTATATGCAAATTTAGCCCCGCCCCTAGCCCAGACTGTATGAATTCAGGGCTTTTAATATTAATATAATACATTT
>JAVSBU010010296.1:0-15026 GCA_033118015.1 Loricariichthys derbyi | reverse complement strand
TCAAGGCTATCAGGTATGCAGTAGAACACGGGAATAGAGCAACTGTGAGAGAATTCAACATTAATAAATCAATGGTGTGGAAGTGGATGAAGAAAGATGATGACCTGCACCAAGTAAAGAAGATTAAACAGAGTTTCCGCTGTTTCGCTATCTACACTGAGAGTTTTGATGAGCGTCTAAATGCTGTTTTACGGGACCCAGCTGCAAAGTAACGTTAGGGGAGAAGCTGCTCAAGCTTTTTACTCTACAGATTAAAATTAAAACCAAAACAAAACCAAAGAGTTTCTGAGGGAACAAAATGGTTTACAGGTTTACACATTTGGAGTTGACTTAGCATTAAGTTATTATTCAACACCTCACATCACCGGAATTCTGTTTGGTGCCCTGAAGTATTAAGAAGTAATTGAAGTATTAAGAACAATGAGCTTCACATGCTTGGATTAATTATCGTTTTTTTTTTTTTTTGAGCATCCCAAGGCCATCAGAGAAAGTCATGGAGGGTCACAAGGCTGGCAAGGAGTACAAAACCCTTTCCAGGTAGTTGGGCCTACCTGTCTCTACTGTTGGAAGCATCATTGGGAAGTGGAAGGCTTATGGAACTACTGTTAATCTTCAACAGCCTAGACAGCCTTTCAAAGTTTCCACTCGTGCCAAGGCCAGGGTTGTCTGAATGGTCAAAACTGACCCAAGGACGATGAGGAGGGAGCTCCAGGAAGATCTCATGGTGTTGGGCACATTGGTTTAGATAAATACCATAAGTAACGTACTCCACCACTCCATTCCAGGTGAGCCCGTAAGGCACCTTCACTTTCAAAGCGTCGTGTCAAGGCCCATCTAAAGTTTGCTCATGTTCACTTGGAGGACTCTGAGGCAGACTGCTTCAAGGTTCTCTGGTCTGATGTGATCAAGATCAAGGTCTTCAGTGCCAACCACACCCAAAGCGTTTGGCAAAAGGATGGCACTGCATACAACCCCAAGAATACCATCCCTACAGTGAAGCATGGTGGTGGCAGCATCATGCTGTGGAGCTCATTCTCAGCCAAGGTGCCTGACCATCTGGTCCACATCCATGGGAAGATGAATAGCACAGCCTACCTGGAGATTCTGCTCCTCCATCAAGGATTTTAAGATGGGCCGTCATTTCATCTTCCAACAGAACAGCGACTCCAAGCACACGGCCAAGATAACCAAGGCCTGGTGTAAGAAGGAAAAGATTAAGGTGTTGCAGTGACCTAGTCAGTCTCCTGACCTTAACCCCATTGAAAACTTGTGGAAGGAGCTCAAGATCAAAGTGCCCAAAGAGATGCCCAAAGAACCTAGACAACTTGGAGAAGTGGGCCAAGATAACTCCAGAGACCTGTGCTGGCCTGATCAGGTCTTATAGAAAACGATTAATAACTGTAATTGCAAATAAGGGTTAGTCCACAAAATATTAAACCTAGGGGTTGAATAATAATAACTGACCCTAATATTTGTTTTGAATGTATTATAATGTAATTGAACAACTTGTATATTTTTGTTTGTAATATTTAGGCATCTGTTATTAAATGTTACTGTTGTTCAAAGTTTGAAGGCTGTAACGTAAACAAAATCTACAGAGTGGATGAATACTACTTGGAGGCATCGTATACATCAGTAAAACATCAAAGTATTCTCTCCTAGTGACCTTGCGTGTTTATGGTGATAGTAACTTCAGATGGTGTTGCATGAGGATGATCAGGCTATAAACAACTGAGGGGTGTGTGATTGGATTTATAGATTGAGAAGAGGTGGTACAGTGCAGTGAATGGTTCATTCAATGTGTGGAAAAATGGCTCACAAAGCAGATAGGAGTGATTGCATTTGTGTGTTAAAGGCCATAGTGTGAAAGAAATAGCTGACTTTGCAGGTGTATCAAAGTGTCTACCAGAAATGGAAAAATATCCCAGTCTACAGATAAAACTATTAGATATTTATCAGTCACAGATGACTAATTTTGTGTCTGGTGAGTATATAGCAATAAAAATACACATGCTAAACCTTTTTTAATTCAACATTCATCTGTTATGGTTACATCAGTGTCTAGCTAAATGTCAGAATGGGGTGTGGTGGGGACTATTTAAGATTTCAGTGACTTTGATAGTCTAGGATCTGTAGAGGACCTACAGATTCAGTTACCTCCATAGATATGGTCCACACACGTTACCGGAATGTCATTTTCTCCATACAGTTTATTCTTGAAGTGTTGCGTCTACAACAAAAGGGCATCAGGTTATAAAGCAGCACACCAAAATATATGTATGTGATGGTATTGATTTATTTTGTCATGTTTGCTGTTTCTTTCAACTCTAAACAAAGACTGATTTGTAGTTTATAAGTAATGCTTTTAAGCTGCATTAAATCCTGTAATTATTATGAGAACTACTCTGAATGCTATCTGTCTTCAAACAGGGTGGACACTTCCTGCTGCCTGGCGAGACATCTTTTTTCTGTTTTTTACCATCTGTTTATGATTTAAAATAAGTGTTACAACTGTACTTCCCACTTCTGCACAGGATATCAAATGAAGGCTACAGTTAGCACCAAAAATAAATATTGACCTGGGGATCACTTTTTTAAAGTTCATGTTGGTACAGGCTCCTTAATTGTGGATGAATCATACTTTCAAGTTCCTGAAATGGCTCTTAGGTAAAAGTGATCACCAGACATTGTTCCTCTTTCACATTGTGTACATGTCAGCTTTAAATACACTGTAGTTTTGGTATTAGAACATGTAAATTATAGAAATCCCCTAAACTGCATCGTCAAATGCGCAACTTCACCCCCCTCCAAGGAAAGCAAGGATTTTTAAACTTTAAACTGTTTCAGCTGTCTGGAGTTTGCATGAAGTAATCTTTATCAGCAGAATGAAACAGAAACTGAATAAAGGTGGTGAAATATATAGTAATTTAAAGTGGCAGGATATATTTGGTTAATACTGGTGTGTTACAATTATGCAACCCATATATATAATGATGATGATTTTAACATAACGCTAGTCTTTTACCTGAAGTTTTGTGGTGTTTTTTAAATCAGCATGAAATCAGCATTTTACCCAACTCTTCTGTTCTGTTGACAGTTTTAAGCAAAAAAAACTGCATGATTTTTAGTACACAAGTTACATGAGGAATTAAACCCTGTTTGGCAACCGGCCTCACGCGCCTCATTATAGATACCATCTAAACACCACATAGGAACTTGGAGTGTGCGGAGTCAAAGTCTTTGTTCTCCAAGCTCTGTTTGTTACCCATTTTCATTCATTTCTGACATTAATTCTCATTTCATTGGGTCATATAATTGTCTTATATGCATTTGAAAAAGATTTGCAATATACAGAATGAAATAAATGTACTACATTGCTTTCAAACCCTGATACCCGCAAAACCATCCAAAAATCAACTACAAGAAAAGTTCAGCAGCTCCGTTTCTAATACCTCTTTCACACATAGGAGTATTTTGTCATGGCTGTTGCGAGTCAAAAAACCCCGACATCCACCTAAAAAAAATCACAACAAAAGAGGGCGGAGAATAGTATGCAAATTATCCCACGATAAAACCTCGCTGGGCCTCGTATACTCGTGTCGAGAGTGTTGTGGTTGTACGGCGAATCCCATGCAAAGCTGCATTAAAAAAGTCGGCGAAAATTCTCGAAAGACGTTGACAGTCGCGTATCGCCACATAAAATCACAACAAAACAGACTAATAGGCCACAACAGCCATGATATAGTGCATATAGTATAGTAAAGTTCCCCCGAAGGCGCACGTTAGCCCCACGCCAAGATTGGTATTGCCACAAAAGGCTTGGGAATATATGCAAATTTAGCCCCGCCCCTGGACAAAACTGTATGAATTCAGGGCTTTTAATATTGATGTAATACATTTTCCTCATGATATTAATATAATATAAAATATATAATATTATAATAATATTAATAAAATAATATATGAGCCCTTCTAACAAAAAAACCATATAACAACCATTTCTCCTGTTTCCCTGGTTTTTCTTCACCCTTTCTGTTAATGTTTTCTCTTAATTCTTAATGTAGGGTTTCCCTGCAATGCGCAGCATGTGTTCATTTTCAGCTTTCTTTTTTTCTCCTATATTTAACCGACTTTTGTCAGCCGCTCATAGTATCCCTGCATATCCGTTCATTTTTGCCAGCGGAGATAAACACTTTTTCTGCGTGAGCACAATTTAAAGTTTAAATCACAGCCCTAATTAACAGACAAACTGTTGTATATATTAAATAAAGGACATCAAATAATGTCATGCATGCCTAAAACAGTGTTTTTATTTTATTTTTTGTCACATACGGTTTTTCGTCGGAAGGGCTCATATATTATACATAATAAATGTCACAAACATCTCATATATATTATATATAATCAATGTCTCAATGTCTACATATAACAATAAATCAAGCAATACCTGTAAAATTTGTGGTAATATGTTGTAGTAATCTGTAATTCCATTTCTATGGAATTTATATCCTGGAAATGGCACGAATCCTCCTCGACAGACTACATATCGTCCTCGACAGTCTTCGATAAATTGTGACACAGCGTGAAATCGTGGGTCTCAACGTCAAGCCGTATTTCTCAAGGGTTTGCCGTATTTAGGCCATGCCCGCCCATAACCACAAAAAAAGTACGGAATAGCCTCGAAATGCCCTCGACACTCCGAGTACAGTCGTGTAATCATGCGAAAAGGCCGCAACATGACAAAATACTCCTATGTGTGAAAATGGTATAAAGCTTATCCAGCTCCTGCTTACTTGGGACTAGTAGTTTAACACCTAGCACCCAACAAACTGAACATACACCAATATCCAATATTTAACCACTGTTGTTCTAACATTTAGACGCGCTGCTAAAGTTAACATGCAACCCCAGTATTCTTACCGTCTCCTCTGACAGGTTCTCATCACTGATAAAAGAGACGCGGAAATTGGTACAGAGGAGCGTGCCGAAGATTCCCCGCTGAGAAACGTCATCCTGAGTGTGTTTGAGAATGGGGTTTGCACTGCAGAACACTACTTCACCTGAAGATGAACACAGAGGGAGAAAGCAGGTAAAATGCCCATAATCTGTCAAGGCACTGCTTTAATCCAAACAATTTCTCAGGTCACTGGTTATCATCATAAAGACAGAAATTATTGCAAAGCATTTACCTGGTAACAGATCTGGAAGCCTTTTTTGCTTTGGTGGTTCTTTCTCAGATTTGATTTCCTGTGCAAAAAAATTTAATTAGTACATCTCAGATCAGGGGCCTAACGGGAGGCATGGAGTGAAACCCTAAACTGGGTGCCAATCTATCATAGAGCACAAACTTTCACACACTAAGGTCACTTTAGTGTAATCAATTAACTTAAAGCACGTCTTTGGACTGTGAGAGGAAATCAGAGCACCTGGAGTAAACCCACGTGGACATGGGAAAGACATGCAAACTCCACACAAAGGACCCAGAACAGCTCCATCTGGGATTGAACCAAGGACCTTCTCCCTGTGAGGAGATCCCGCTACCCACCGAGCCCAAATCTACATACAGTACTGTGCAAAGGTCTTAGGCCAACATTAGTTTGTTTTTTTTGTATTCTGATCTGTACCTGAAAGGGGACTGAAGGGCAACAACGTAAATGATAAGAGGGGTCCATTCCAGAAATCAGGTTTTGTTAGCACAAGAATCACAAACATGCACTACAGATAGAAAGATTACAATATATGTAGTCAAGCTACCCTGACAACTTCATTGTGAAACTATCAAGTACTAATCTGGAAAATGGCAGGCTAATTCAAGTTAGTCTGACCATGATATGTTGTTTAATGAACAGAGAATCTGACTGTAGGTTTGTTCAAGGTTGGGAATGCTGTGCTGTGTTATCAAACGTCACTTTTGTACATTTGCACCAATAAAAGTGTTCCCTCTTGGCTCTTCAGCGTACCTCTCCCATTAACACGCTTCTCATCTAAAGAGTATTTATACAGTATTACTATATTAATGCTACACTAAACATTTCCAGTAACTCAGACCATTTTTCTGTATAGTACAGTTTCAACTCTGGGATGTTTCTGGGTTTCCTCACAATGTTCTTTTTCGAGAGTTGTGGCTTTCTCCTTGCAACCCTGCCATGTTCGCCATAGTTGCTCAGTCTCCTCCTGATGGTGGACTTGTGAACATTAACATTAGCCAATGTGAGAGAGGATTTTGGTTGCTTAGAAGTTACCTCAAGTTCCTCTGCAACTGTTTGATCTTTTATTATATTGTGGACTCTTCGTTGGATGACCACTGCTGGGAATGGTAACATGGTCTTAGATTACAGTTGTACACAATCTGACTGGTGAAGTCCAAACACTTTAGAGATGGTGATGTAACCTTTTCCAGCCTCATGAGCATCATAAGAGCAGTGGGTTCTCAATTTTCCCTTAAATTTGACCTGCTTTGATTGTCTCCATGTTGATAATTGGAAAATAATAAAAATACTTTTGATCAATTTAAACTCTTTTTTAATCTTTCAAATATTAACTGCTAATTTAAGAGGTTCACATCATTTTGGAACTCCTCAATAAAATATTGAGGATTTCCAAAATTGAGGAGTTCCAAAACTCCTCAATTTTCCTGAATAAAAATTAGGAAAAAACCAAGTCGAATATATTGTCTAATTCATTTAATTAAGGTATTTTTGTATACTTTTATGACCTGCTGAAGCCATATTTTCGTAGAAACAGAAAACTCAAGGGTACACAAACTTAAAGTCACAGTACAATCAAATTATATAGGGTAAAAACTAGTGCTGGGCAAAGATAAAATTTTTTAATCACGATTAATCGCATCTGGTCATTGCGATTAATCGCGATTAATGATACTGGGACTTTAAGCACCACTATATAGGATGTGTATGTAAAGGTTAAATTAGGTTGCGAGCAGCCATACTTTTTAAATATTAATTAGCTGTTAACAGTTTTCCGCATGAGGTACCCAAGTAATAAAATATTTTGGCCAAAATGGTCAAAAAGGAAAGAGAAAAATTTAAGTTTAACCTAAATAACCTAAAAGTTTTCCCCATCCACTTTAGATAAGGAGATTAAAAAGGCAAAGGGAATTATTATGGAATCCATAAACTGGGAAAAGGGATTTTAGGACGTGTGTCAAAGCAAGAATAACAGAAAAATCAAGTGTCAATATCAAACAATTTACGAATAATTTCTGATGTTCTCCTGGACAGACGTGATCATCAGCAGATCAGTAGTAAAAATCTCAGCTGTGTGGAAAAAAAAATTCTCAGATTTATTTTATCTCCAGAGATATTTGACAAACCATCTATTATTGTTTGTGATGTATCAATTCTAATCCTCTCTATGTTGCATCATTTTATAAACAGAAATCATAACATCATTTAAAAAAAAAAAAAAAACAAAAACAAAAAAAAAACAAAAAAAAAAAAAAAACACCTTTCAGTTACTGCTTTCAGTTCAGCTTTTCATTTTTCGGTTTCAACCCCAACTAGACAAATCCCTAAAGACACATTTAAAATGCATTGCATATCTGCAATTACTTTTTATGTCGAGTAAAATTTAAAACTGAAGACATTTTGCACATTCCAGTGAGTTACTGGTAATAATGCTTCTACCTTATGAATGAACTTGGTTGCCAGGCTGGTTGCTTGGACTGGACTGGACAGAAAATGTTAACTCCTCTTTAAAAATCATTGGCAAAAAGCATGAATGAAATCTCAATCTCATTAGAAAAGCTTGTAGCACTTCCACCTTATTTTACAGATCCTTTTTAATTACAGATCCAATTAATTTTAACAAAACGTCATTTTTAGGTAACAATTTATTTATAACTTATTTGATATAACGCGTGTTAATCGGTGTTAAAGAGTTGAGTCAGTAGTTTCATTTCTCTGCTTTCAGGACTGGAAGTTACACTGGTGCTGTGTGAAAAAGGTGTGCTATAGCTGCAAGACTAATAATGTGCTGTATTATACACTAGAAAAGTATTGGAATATCTACATATCTTTTATGACATCCCATTAAATCCATAGGAATTAATATGGAGTTGGGTCCACTTCTGCTGCTACAACAGCTTCCCGTCTTTTGGAAAAAATTCCTACAAGATTTTGGATTGTGTCTATGTAGTAAAATTCTTCCACACACAAAAACATGCCTTTATGGAACGTGTTTTGCACTGGGGTACAGTCATGCTGAAACAGGAGATGACCTTCCCCAAACTGTTCTCAATAATCTCTGTCCAAAAAGTCTTGGTATGCTAAATCATTAAGGTCCCTTCACTGTAACAAAGGAAACTCCCATAGCATCTTCCCTCTTCCACCCAACTTTACAGCTGCCACAATGCACTCAGGCAAATGACGTTCTCCTGGCATTCAATAAACCCAGATTCAGCCATCACACCGCTACAGAACCCGTTTGGAAACACTCCAGAGTCCAGAAGATGTGTGCTTTACAATACTCCATCCAATGCTCAGCACTGAGGTTGAAGATCATAGAAATCCATGCCATAAAGCTCCCAGTTCATGGTTTTTGTGCTGATGTTAATGAAGTTTGGAACCACACATAACATGCCTCAAGTGATTGTGGAATATCTAGGTGGGAAGAAATGTCAAGAAGGTTGCAACAGTACCATGCACAAATTCAGTGAGCTTTCTAAGTTTATACACCAGTGGCAATGGGAATTTGATGATTAAGAGCGGTGTCCTGATACTTTTGTTCATATAGTGTTAACGATGCTACATGTAAACTTTGTGGTTATTTGTAGGCTTCATGTAAAGTGGAGATGGAGCCTGGTCTGGTCTTGACAGTGGATGCCAAGTCATTTGACAAGACTACATCACTGAGCTTAACATGGGGTCACTGTGATTAGATGGTGACACTCTTGGAAGCCATAATTCTGACAAGAATTTCCTGTAGACTAGGGATTTCGCCACATGACTGATCGATAAATTCATCTACTTCCTTTACACTATGGCTTTTGGCATGTCCAAATGCAATATTTCTTGCCAATCATTAATATCTGCTTTGCGCCCCCTATCGTCGCACACCCTGCAGGTATTTATAGCCTAATTATCCTCATGCATCGCCATCTGCAGGAACCTGATGTTACTACTATCTTAAACGCAAGGTGACTCATTTTTTTGATCGTTTACCCTTTTAGTTTGCGTTTAATACGATACGAAAAGTTCTCTATAAAGGTTCAAAAGGTTTCAAATAAGGTTCAAAAGGTTTTTTTTTTTCCTCCTTGCTCTCGGCAAAGGCAGACGTGTCTCTGTGTTCTCCTGCCCTAATCTTCCCTGCTTGCATCTGCTGTGTGATTTGTCTACTGTCTCGCTTTGAGAGACTCCCCGTGCTGCTCTTCGAACAAAGAAAAATGGAATTTAAGTGGTCTCTGAACGCAACTGACACCAAAATCTCGATGAGAAGACTGGGTTTGGGGGAGCCTGCTTGTCCTGACGGAATGTTTGCGGCTAACTACATGATGGATGCCTGGGAGAAGTGGCAGGTCAGAGGATGTTTATCTATTTGGATTTATGATCATAGGATTTTTGCTGATTGGATTAGGCATTGCCCTGGTGTATCAAAAAGTTCACGGAATGCAGGCAGCCGTCCAAGGCCCATTTACGCTGCCTGATGTGATTAATACGTTGAACAGATCGATTGGCACTCAGACTGTGACTAAGTCGTGAGAATGGTTAGATCTTGGAGAAGCTGGAGGATCTGCAGTGGAGTCTGGACCGTCTTAGAGACCACTTGGACAATTTTGAACAAACTGGACGTTCTGACACGGACTAGAGTCTGTTTAGAGTCTAAAATATGCTTCTGGTGCCTGAGTCTGCTTATCTATGTTATTCGGCCTCCTATTAGTGTGTACCTTGACCAAGGTCATGGCTGGAACATAAACAATCCCCCAGAAAGGGCAATATGCAGAGACTCTCTCTCGCCCGTTTCTATGCCTTCGTTCCCTTGCTTTTTCTGTCTTCTTGTTATGACTATCCTCCTGTGCGGCAAGACGAGTTCGTTGGCCGCAGATCCGGATGCTGCAGGCTTGCACTGGGTTGTCCTTATAAGTTTAAGTTTTATGTTGTAATGTGTATTTGTGCATAACTGTGCAGAGGTGTTTTTTCAGTTCCCAAAATGTATTCATTAATGAACATAGTCAGGGGATGTTTTTTTTTCTTCTCCCCTTACCTCATGTATTACTTGTTATTTGTTTTCTTTCTTATACATGTCTTCCCCCTTGTCATACTATATGTGTACGGATGGGTTGATGGCTAATTTTGCTGGTACTTGTGACTAGTGACAATAAAGTGCATATCATCAAATCCAAATTCTAAAGCCACTCCTAGGTGGTTTCACAGTATGAGCAGAAGTGTTGTCATATCAAAAAATAATATGGCTTCTGTTTCATTGTTTGGAAATTCAAGCTACTACTTCTTTCCAACCATGGGCAGAAACCCTTTAACAACATTTATCTGTACAGTACTCCAAAGCATTTATTGACTGTAGCTCAGCATTAGCTGAAAAGGCTCTCCACACTGCTGTCTCCATGCTGGAGTGCTTTTAATGCAGTGCAGTTAATAATCCAATCACAACCAGATTTCCGTAGTTATTCTAGTGGTTAGGTACACAGCACACTTTGATTACTCAGAACAGATAAAGGCCTTGAAAGCAGAAAGCTGGACAGCTCAGCGCATTCTCGGTTAGCACAAGTGATTTCTCAGTCTCTCTAAGAACATAAACGAACCCCCGAAGCAGCTAGCAGAATCAAACATGATTGCTGGATCAGCTGATTCTAAGAAACTTCGCCTCTTGAGCTTATTTAAAAAGATCTGGTGGCTTGTTTCTCTCGCAGGATCTAGCAACCCAGCAATTAGTGGTGGCAATATGATCATATTTTATCGTATTGTGATAGATTTTTTTCTTTTCTGAAATACATCTATCAAACACATTTGGGGAGACGCAAACAGTATATGCTTGAGGAAATCTTAATTTCATTATTAAAATTTGTTTACATCACCTCCTCATGTGCAATTATTGACTGTTTGCATAATAGATATCCGATTATCGCTGGATTCATGTAAATATGGCACTTTCCCATTATCTCATTACACAGGAGCATATACATTTAATGACATTTTAAAACATCTTAGACACCTAAGTCTACCTTAGACAACCTTCAGATTATTGTGCTTTTCAAAAGAGTTTTGTTTTCGAGGTCCTGAATTCTAAAGTTTTTTTTTTTTTTAATAATTCAGGTCTTTATAGCAACAGATGGGAGACCAAATCCATAAATGTCCAATGCTTTTGGATATATTCCACAAAGACAAAAGGATGTGATGTCAAGGTGTTCACAATTACTTCTTTCTTCTTCTTCAAAAATTTTTCCCCCCTGAATTGACACGTGACCAAATTTGCGCACACACACATGCAGTTGAGGAAAGGACATTCCATGAAAACAATAGTTCAGCATCCTGTGCAGCTTCTGGCACTTTAACCTGGCACATATTTATTAAGAAAAACAGATGGGATACTGCAAAATATTCAATATGTCTGCATAAATATGGCCCAAAATTAGATTTTTTCAAGTCATAATAGTAGATAAAGAGAAGCAAATTAAACAAATGATAAATAAATATTATACTTTGTCACTTATTTATTGAGCAATAGGATACAATAATCTATGTGTGTTGAATCCTGCACAGTGGCTTGGAATAATTAGTCCATACCCCTATAAAGAACTTCAGCTCTGAGATGTTGGAGTTTCTTCACATTAACTTCTTTCACAACATATAAATTGGATTAATGTCAGAACGTTGACTTGGAGATTTGAAAGCAATACATTTTTACTTCTCTAACTATTTTTGGTAAAAAGTCTGGTTTGCTTAGGGTCATCGTTTTGCTGCATAACCCACATTCTGTTGAGATTAAGTTCATGCACGTGTCCCGACATTTACTTTTGGTACAAACTCAAATCAGGAAAAAGCTGGGACAGTATGGAAAACGCAGATCCATTTCTGCATTACATTAGAAGTAGAGACGGTAAAGAATTTGCCAGTTTGTAGTGTTGGCATTTATTCTCACAACTCTTTGGCACTGAGGATACCAAGTGATGACGTGTTTTTGATTCCTGTTCTTCCCGCAAACACGTCTTAAGTTGTGCAACAGTATGAGATCACCGATGTGCCTTTTTTTAATTTAAAAATTCTCCATACGTTCTCTATTGGGAACAGGTCAGGACTGCAGACAAGTCAGCCTAATACCCGTCTTCTCTTCTTGAACAGCCGTCCCTTAACGTGTGGAGCATGTGGTTTTGCATTATCTTACTCAGAAATGAATGGACATTCCTGTAAAGATGTCTTGAAGGTGGCTTATGCTATGCTAAATGTTCTTCATTGTGATTTTTGCATCAATGCTGCCATCACATAAGTGTACATGATCTGTTCCAAAGGCCCTGACACGACTCCAGGCTTTTATCAGCAATGAAACAAACCATTAAATAAAAAGAAAATGTAAGACATACTGCATTTTAGTTTTGTCTGATTTGGGGTTATACAATAAGTCTGCTGTAAAATATTTGCATAAGATACACAAAGCTCAAATCAGTGAAGTACCCAAAGAAAATCCACACCGACACAAGAAGAACATGCAAACTCCACACAGGTGGAGCCCACAGTCAGTATCAAACCAGGAATCTCAGTGCTGTGAGACATGATACCTCATGATAATTTTTAAATTAAAAAAAAAGAATAGACAAAATTAATAAAAAAAAAAAAAACACTGATAAATGAATACATTTAAAATTTATTTAAAATAAATTACAATAATTAATTAATAATGAATTAATAAAAAAAAATAAAATGCACTCAAAAAGACATTACAAAAATATTTAAAAAACAGTAATAAATAAATATATTTAAAATAAACTTAAAAATAAATTACACTAATTAATTAACTATTAATAAATTAATAAAAAATAACAATCCATTAATAAAAATAAAAACAGTAAAGTCAAAATAAATTACAATAATTAATAATGAATTAATAAAAAATAAACATACATTAATAAAATTAATTATGAAAAACAGTAATGAATGAATAAATATATTTACAATTAAATAAAAAATAGATTACAATAATTAATTAATAATAAATTAATAAAAATTTAAATGGATTAATAAAAATAAGTAAATAAAAAAACATTAAGAAATAAAAATGACAATAATTAAAATAATTACAAATAATAAATTAAAAATTAAAAATGCATTAATATAAATAATGAATAGAAACATTAATAAATAAAAAATAAATTACAATAATTAAAAATAAAGAATTAATTAAAAAATAAATGCATTAATAAAATAAATAAATAAATTAACAAAAAACAGTAAGAAATAAAAAACGAATTACAACAATTAATTTAATTAAAAACAATTATATGTTAATAAAAATTAAAATGCATTAATAATAAAATAAATAAAAACTAAAATTGAGAAAGTTAATAACTCTGGTTTAATCCACTTTAAAAACATTTTAGCACAGCTCTTCTCTGGTGCTAAACTTCACTCAGCTGCAGCTCGAGCCGCAACCGCGACTAATCTGAGGAATCTCACTAAACACTTTTAATAATCCACTCGCTATTTACGAACGTACCATAAAGAACTCACCTCGGGCGTAACGTAAGACACAAACGACGGTCTGACGCTTTTCGCTCCTCCGCTTCCCAAGCCCAACATTTTGACGCGTCCCAGGCGCACAACCGGGAGTGCGCGAGCTCAGCTGCCTCGAGCTGCGCCAATTTCCGCGCTTCAACCCGAACCTGTCGTACTGTAATCCCGCCCCCTCCTGAACGGCTTATTTATATTACGCACATATGGAGCGTCCAGTGACAGCTTACCCCGCGCTCCCATTGGCTACTGCATCTGCCAATCAATTTTTTCTACTTCCTTGTTGACTACGCCCTTATTGGAAACAACAGCTACGTCGGAAAGTGCGTACTTCCATACTAAAGAGTACGCGTCATTCATAAAGCAGGGATGATTTGGTACTACACTAGGATACTAATTAGTATGTCAGCTGCAGCTGCTAATATATGAAGAGTAAAACTCCAAAATTAGCCAAAAGTACCTATCAAATAGTATTTTAAATACGTTGAAGTAGGATTACTTAAACTTTTTAAAAAGGGAACTGATGTTTTGTGGTGCTCATGTGTATTATATAGAGTTGGAAAACTTAATCTGATTCCAAAACAATAAAGCAACAGTGTAAAAGGACAACAACAGCTAGCATTGTGTTCCATATTTACTGCCACAGCATCCATATCATACATCATACATTCCTGCTCTCTAATGTTTTGTTTGTTTGTTTGTTTGTTTTAGAAAAAAAGTGTTTGCCCCTTCGTGATTTCTTAATTTTTGCATGTTTATCACTCCTAAATGTTTCAGATCATCAAACAAATTTAGATATTAGCCAAATACAACAAGTAAACACACAGTTTTTAAATGGTTTTTATTACGGAGGGAGAAAACAAATCCAAACCTGCTCCAAACCCTGGGTAATAAAGTGCTTACCTCCTAAACCTAATAACTGGTTGTTCCACCCTTAGCAGGAACAACTGCAATCAAGCGTTTGTGGTAACTTGCACCAAGTCTTTCACAGCGCTGTAGAGGAATTTTCTTCCAATCTTTGCAGAATTGTTGTAATTCAGCCACATTGGAGGGTTTTTGATCATGTACCATCTTTTCAAGGTCATGTCACAGCATCTCAATAGGATTCAGGTCAGAACTTTGACTAGGACACTCCCAAGTCTTCACTTTGTTTTTCTTCAGCCATTCAGAGGTGGACTTGCTGGTGTATTTTGGATAATTGTTCTGCTGCAGAACTCAAGTTCGTTACAGCTTGAGGTCATGGACAGATAACCAGATACAGTGGGGAGAACAAGTATTTGATACACTGCTGATTTTTAAGGTTTTCCCACTTGCAAAGCATGTAGAAGA
>JAVSBU010010197.1:0-15030 GCA_033118015.1 Loricariichthys derbyi | reverse complement strand
TCACGTGGAGGCCACACACAATACTGAGCCTCATTTTGACTTGTTTTAAGGACATTACATCAAAGTTGGATTAGCCTAATAGTGTATTTTTCCACTTTAATTTTATTTTTTATTTTTAAAATAAATTTGATATCCACTGATTATTTTTGTGTGATTTTGTTGTCAGCACATTAAACTGTTGTCAGCACATTAAACAGAACAAAGTATTCAATGAGAATATTTAATTCATTCAGACCTAGGATGTGTTATTTTAGTGTTCCCTTTATTTTTTTGACCAGTGTATACTGTATATAAAGGAGTAGTTTTTCATGTTCGTCAACCTATTCCTTTAAGAACAAAAAAGGAATTGTTTTGACAAACTAATATTTGAACTGTTCTCCAAATACAGTTGTATATGAGCTACAGTTCTTTTGCTTCGAAAATTCTTTCATATAGTAGCTTGGAGTCAGTGAAACCACAATAAACAAGCACGGAAAGCTTGACTTCCTGCATACTGTAATGTCTCTGTAATTTATATAATTGATGTGCAGATTATTGATGCTGTGCTTATGACTTATGTAGAGCTTACCTTTGGCTTATGTTACAAGAAACCTAGATAACCAGATATAAGTTATTAGAAAAGGCCTACCTGGGTCTGAACAAAATATTTAAATTATAAGATTTAATTTATAATAAATTATCATAAACATACATTTGTACTAATGTACTGCATTCCCAAAATGAAGACATTAGAACAAACAGAACAGCTAGGCCATTGCACAGCAGAAACCCAAGACAATTTACACATGACAAAGTAAAAAAGGGCCATAGGAGGCAGTCTCTTGTTTACAGCTCTGTCGGGTTGTTGAAAGCATTTTTACAACCCTCCACCATAAATATTGAGTAAGATAAAGCATAGATAACTTCCAGACAATGACCAGATAACAGTAAGTGAAAGATGTTATGCTCTAGGCTAATGCATTAGCATGTCTTTAGGCATACTGGCTCACTTAAATCATCAGGTTAAGCAGATATGATATCTTGTACTGTGGCTATTACAGAGATAAGCCTGACTCACTAAATGCCATTAAGCCCTATTTATTTACAGCAGAAGATAGTCTCAAACAGTCTCACATTTTACACTTTTAATCCCTTGCTCATTATATGCCACAACCATTTTTAGAAGTTTTTATATTGGTTATTGCTCATTTAAATATGAACTATACTGAAAATATGTATAGTACCAAAGCACTGAAATAAACCGCTGATTTGTCAAAAAGCTGAATGAAGCTGGTAAGTTAATAAAAGTGGGTATATTGCCTGTTTGTTAGGTAGACAGACAGACAGACAGTTAAACAGATGGATGTGATCGAAGTAATTAAACAATTTTTATGAAATGGTTATTTGCAGCTGAGATTACAACTGAAATATATTTCCACAAATGTTTCATTTGCTTCAACAAACTGGTAATACAGGAAAACAAGGCACTAAATGTTTTGCCTTGGAATGAGACGAGAAAAACTCCATCTGCTCCATAGGAAATCAGTTACCAACAATCTGTTTGTGCTATATTTTGTGATTGGCAGGTTTTGTCTTGAACCTGGTCTCACTTAGCCAAGTCTGCATTAGGCAGTTACATGATGGTCAGCAGGTCATAACCTCACATCCTCAGTCACAATGGCTAAAATGACCTGTAGGTCAGCAGACACAAGTGAGTCATTTTATTTCTTTGTGTCTTATGTAAAATTACAGACCAACAAATATTTTACATGCTTACATACTCGCCATATAGAGTGGTGTTTGAAAGTTTGCAAACCCTTTAGGTTTTTTCTTTATTTCTGCATAAAAATTACATAAAGCATCATCAGATTTTCACACAAGTTCTAAAAGTAGATAAAGAGAACCTAGTTAAACAAATGAGACAAAAATATTATACTTGGCCATTAATTTATTGAGGAAAATTATCCAATATTACATAGTAGTGAGTGGCAAAATTATATGAACCTCTGGGATTAGCAGTTAATTTGCAAGTGAAATTCGAGTCAGATGTTTTCAATCAATGGGATGACAATCAGGTATAAGTGGGCCTGTTCATTTAAAGAAAAGGGATCAATCAAAGTCTGCTCTTCACAACATGTTTGTGGAAGTGTATCATGGCACAAACAAAGGAGATTTCTGACGACCTCCGAAAAAGAGTTGTTTACATTTATGGCATTTAGGAGACACCCTTATCCAGAGTGACTTGACTTACAATTGATACAATCTTACATCTAAGCAATTATGAGCCTTGCTCAAGGACACAACAGTGGCAGCATGGCAGAGGTGGGATTTGAACCCTGGACCTTCTGGTCAATAGTCCAGCAACTTGACCTCTAAGCTAATACAGTCCCACAATTGTCGATGCTCACCAGGCTGAAAAAGGTTACAAAACCATATCTAAAGAGTTTGAAGTTCACCAATCCACAGTCAGACAGATTGTGTACAAATGGAGGAAATTCAAGACCATCGTTACCCTCCCTAGGAGTGGTTGGCCAACAAAGATCACTCCAAGAGCAAGCCGTTTAATAGTTGGTGAGGTCACAAAGGACCCCAGAGTAAGTTCTAACCAACTGAAGACATTGACTATTGTTCATGAGTCCACCATCAGAAGAGCATTGAACAACAATGGTGTCCATGGCAGAGTTGTAAGGAGAAAGCCACTGCTCTCCAAAAAGAACATGGCTGCTCATCTGCAGTTTGCTGAAGATCATATGGAAAAGCCAGAAGGCTACTGGAAGAATGATTTGTGGACTGATGAGACCAAAATAGAGGGTTTTTTTTTGTTTAAAGGAAAAGTGTTGTGTTTGGAGAAAGGAAAACGCTGCATTCCAGCATAAGAACCTTATCCCATCTATGAAACATAGTGATGGTAGTATCATGGTTTGGGCCTGTTTTGCTGCATCTGGGCCAGTATGGCTTGCCCTCATTGATGGAACAATTAATTCTGAATTATATCAGAGAATTATAAAGGAAAATATCAGGACATCTGTTCATGAACTGAATCTCAAGAGAAGGTAGCAAGACAATGACCCTAAGCACCCAAGTCTTTATCTACTTTTAGGACTTGTGTGAAAATCTGATGATGTTTTAGGTCATATTTATGCAGAAATATAGAAAATTCTAAAGGGATCACAAATTTTCAAGCACCACTGTATATAAACCTCTTGCAATCAAACTAAGCTATGTTGGCTCAGAGACCTCATGGACCTATGGAAGGGATATTTTTCAAATTAAGGCATTTATTTACTTTATAAAATAATTATTTAATTTCATTAAACATGTTCAGCATCACAAAAATGTCATTCTAGATGGATTTTTATGTCCAATCTTCCTTTGTTGTTGGTGGAACCTATTTACTGCCATTTTGGTTTACCACTGAGATTAAACTGATGGGATCTAGAGTTACAGTAAACATAGGCCATTTTTGCTTTTTGGTTAAATCAAAGCCACTAGAGCACAGTGAGAAAAGCAAACAGAGCCTTTAAAACCTGATCAGGTTTCTGCACGCCTACAGCTGGCCATGGTTGGGAAAAGAGACCACAGGAGGTCGGCCACTGTAGAGATAAGCCCATGCAATTAAGGAATGTAGAGTCAGAGAGAAACAAAGATCATTTGAGATGGAGGAGGATATTAGTCCATAACCTAGGTGTTTTATAATCCTGTTAATCCCATATAATATCTGCATTATAATACTTATGATAAAATTTGGACAGTGCAGTGTAACCCAGGTAACATTTTTCTTGAGATTTTTTTTTTTACATTTTTACACTTTCTGAATGAGACATTCGTTGGTTTACATTTCCACTGTGAAGCTATAAACACCAATTTTTTATTTTTTTTTTTTAACAAACATTTTGCACTGAATAAATTAGGTTTTGAAATATGATGGAGTAACCATCACAGATCCAAATAGCACAAAGAGTCAGTGCTAGAAATACAGGTATGTGCCAGGGGTAATGATCTAAAAAAAAAATGGAAGCATCTTTTAATCATGAACAAAATCCATCAGCAAAAAAGTAACAGTGCATAGTTTATTGACAGTCATAGACTGACAACTAGCTATATGCTACAAAAATAACCACTGAATCAAAAGAACTTGGCTTGACGTGACTTGATCCCCTAACCAAAGAAGAAAGTAATGATCTTTGATGGGTCAATTAAAATGATCTGAATTAATTTGCTTTTCGAACAACCCATAGGATGCATTCAAAGTACAGTGTCTGCTGGAATTAGAGCCAGGGCGTGCTTTCTTTATGTAACAGGATCATTTTTTGTGACAACATCCCCATAATCCATAACCAAAACTATCTTACAAACAGCCAAAATGATTCTAAATTAACACGAATATGATGACAAGTACCTTCAATAACCCCAGTCACCAGATTTGAACTTCAAACCATTATGGAAATTCAACAAGCACAGACTGTATAGTTACTATCAACCCTCTTTATCTTTCACATGACTGGAAGATTTTTATTATTTCTTTAAATATGGTGATTAATCAAGCCATAAAAGGTAATTAAGCACAATGAAGCTCTTAAATAATGAAAACATGAACATTAAACATGAATGTTTTCTGTTATATTTCTCTAACACAGTGTTTAAAACTTATTGGATATGAACTACAATGAAAACAGATGATAATATAGTCATATCGAGACTCATCTAAGAATAGGACCAGCTTTTGTCTTAATAATTTCTTTCTCATATATTTTCTCATATTTTTTTCTCATAATACTGGTATATAAGTTCTGAACAATTGTGATGGGATTCATTCAGTCCAATAAGTGATAAAAGAGGATTTACAGTCTGTGATCTTCATTTCAATGTTTGCTCTTTCATCTGGCTGATCTTCTTTGTTGTTCTTAATACTGTATATTAATGCATTTTGACTTCTGTCAAACAAAAGTATCAGGTCCATCATACTATCCTAAGTGTTATAGCTTTTCCCTAGACAGAGTCCAAAGGACACTCTTTACTGTATAATTATTGTGAATTTCCATAAATAAAAAACGTGGTGGCAATAGTCATGCTGTGTGGATAATAACTTTAAATTAGTTTTTCTGTCCCACTTGCATATCATTTGCAGCTTTCTTGTGAAAATATATCTTATATTTACATTACATTAGCATAAACAGTCTGAGTAGGTATAGTCAACATTCAGTATGGTCAATGTCCTGTTTCATAAAATGTAATGTGGTTGTTAAACCAGTGCATATCTGTATTTTTATGTGTTTTTATCAGTATTATTCAGTATATCAGTATTGTAAATTTTCAAGAGTGGTTTAATGCAGACCAGAATGAAGACAGACACTTTCCATTAAAACATCACAGAATTTTACAACAAAATTGAGTGAAGTTATGAAGCAATTGTTGAAATACACACGTCAGATTTTATAGTGAACAATACATCCTTATATTGGAGTAGATCTACTCCCCATTGAGTATACTTCTACATCTTAAAAAATTAGAATATCATGAAAAGTTCAATATTTTTTGTCGCTCATTGCAGAAAATGAAATCCATATATTAAATACAGTAGATGCACTACACATAGAGTGAAAAATTTCAAGCCTTTATTTCTTGAAATTTTGATGATTGTGGTTTACAGGTAATAAAAACCCAAAATTCAGGATCTCAGAAAATTAGAATATTACATAAGATCAAGAGCCACTACACACAGACGAATCCAAGACATGAGCTACAAATGTCATATTCCTTGAGTCAAGCCACTCCTGAACCAGAGTAAAAGAAATAGGCCTCTGTGTAACACCATATTTATACCCTAGGGAAACAGGAAGTGATTAATTACTACTTAAAGGTTCCTAAATACTTTTATCCACTTTATAAACTACAGTAGAAATGACATAAATGGTTCAAATACATTTATTTCCAAGAAATTATTAAGGTCCAATAATTGTAGAACAAGTCATTTTATGGGAAATAATTATTTCTTAGTCAGGATTTTTTCTATTTTTTTTTTCACTTGAGTTGAAGGTTGTTTTTTCTAATTATTTTTCAGAGTGAGATTATACTTCTGCGATACAAAAATTTACTTTAAGGTTTTTAACACATTTTAACCAGGGGTGCCATTAATTATAGAGGGTACTGTAAGACCAAGAGAACATCAAGAGCTACTACACACAGACGAAAGACATGAGCTGCAAATGTCACATTCCTCGTGTCAAGCCACTCCTGAACCAGAGACGACGTCAGAAATCTTACCTGGGCTGTGGAGAAAAAGAACTGGACTGTTACTCAGTGGTCCAAAATCCTCTTTTCAGATGAAAGTAAATTTTGCATGTCATTTGGAAATCAAGGTCCCAGAGTCTGGAGGAAGAGTGGAGAGGAACAGAATCCATGCTGCTTGAAGACCAGTATGAAGTTTCCACAGTCAGTGATCATTTGTGGAGCCATGTCATCTGAAAAGAGGATTTTGGACCACTGAGGAACAGTCCAGTTCTTTTTCTAAACAGTCCAGGTAAGATTTCTGATGTTATCTCTGATTCAGGAGTGGCTTGATACATTTGACATTTGTAGCTCATGTCTAGGATTCGTCTGTGTGTAGTGACTCTTGCTCTTATAAAACATTCTAATTTTCTGAAACACTGAATTTTGGGTTTTCGTTATCTGTAAGCCACAATCATCAACATTTCAAAAAACAAAGGCTGGAAATGTTTCACTCTGTGTAATGAATCTATATAATATATGGGTTTCACTTTCTGAAATGAGTGACAAAAAATACTGAACATTTTCATGATATTCTCATTTTTTTAGATGTACTTTGAGATGTACTTGTCCATCACCTTCAAGATTTGGTCCATCTGTTAGACAGAAAAAACATTAAGAAGTAAAATCCACCCTTGATGTTGTGCAGCACAATGTTAATTGTTAACACACAAAACCATTTCAGACATGCTAAATTCTTAGAGGTAACACTACACATCCAGATTCAAGACATTGTACAGTCAGTAGCTGGTCTTTTATGGAAATAAACAAGCCTCAGTTTTGTGATCTGAGTAAAACACACTCATAATTTGCCCCAGACAGGCAAGAATGTGTGTTTCTCTCTGGAGGGGTATGGGGAGGGGGTGAATCTAAACCAATAGGCTCGGAGCTTTGCTAATGTCATTTCACAGTGTTCCACATTCAGGACATTAGAGAGCAACATTTTCCACTGAAGAGGTTTATGAGGACTGTGTGTCACTATAAGGTTGAGGTAAAGCAGTGTTAGTTGTACCATGCAGATTGACCTGCTGCACAGGAATAAATACGTTCGGTGTGACGCAGCGCACTGAAACGCACGTGCGACCCCAATGAGACCGAATAACTGCGCTTCCTCATAAGGGATTTACTGCTCCGGATTTTACTTCTGCCAAAACTTTTCACGTAAGTCCATTAATTTCCTTTAATATCTAATGCATTCTTGTAACTTTTTATCGACGTCAGACTCTTGTTGCTACAGCAAATAACGCACTTCACTATGATTACACAGAGCTAGGCTACGATTTCGTGTTTAAAACATAATTGTGCCTTTAAAAAAGAACATAATGAACCCAGCTCTCTGATTATACACCAGATTATATATAATTAGTCGCTTGGGTTGTCTTAATTGGTCATTCAAAGAAGCGCTCGAGAACAAGCCAAATTAAAGGTCTGAATAATTAATAGTCTGCAACAGTAAACGTACTTTATATAAAAGGTGGTGGGTTTATTCTTGTGCATGCACTTATATATGTGTCTATTTTTTTAAGCGGCAGAATACAGCGGGGTTGTGATGTGGCTCAGCTGTTGCCTGTCACTTTGGTGCCAACTGTTCTTTATAGGAGGCCGAAACCATTATATAATTAATAAATACGTGTACTATGATACTAACACATGGAAATTATGTCATGGAATTAAGAGTTTATACATTTAGGACTGCTCTCCAGTAAGTTTAATCCAACTTCATGTTTACAGTCCTGAGATTTAAGCAAAAAATGCGCTGTTTTAAACGTCAGAGTTTAGTACGGGTCTCAGATCAGAGTAAGTACAAGATTTAAATAGAATGCTACAGTATTAAGGACTGACCTCAGTACAGCTGGTCCTCTCCAAGAAGGCTCATACAAAACTGGTAAGTGTAAAGTATGCATTTAACATCAGTTTAATGAGAGTAGCGTATAGTGTTTAACTTTGTTTTGTTTTATACGTTATATTATTTTCTCCTTCAAATAAACTGCGTTCGTTTTAAAGCACAAACTGTTAAACATGTAGGAATACTGAACTCAGCGTGTTGTTGCCCTCTAGTGTTTGTATAATTAATTACAGCCACATTGTTTGGCACTCAAAACTTGGCATTGACTTGTAGAGTTTTATGGTAATTGCTGTACATACTAGTACTGCACATCCTAAAATTATAATATCATGAAAATGTTCAATATATTTGTCACTCATTGCAGAAAGTGAAACTCATATATTATACAGATTCATTACACACAGAGTGAAACATTTCAAGCCTTTATTTCTTGAAATGTTGATGATTGTCATTTACAGATAATGAAAACCCAAAATTCAGTGTTTCAGAAAATTAGAATATTTATAAGAGCAAGAGCCACTACACACAGACGAATCCTAGACATGGACTACAAATGTCACACTCCTGAACCAGAGACAACATCAGAAATCTTACCTTGGCTCTGGAGAAAAAGAACTGGACTGTTCCTCAGTGGTCCAAAATCTTTTCAGATGACACGGCGCCCCAAATCATCACTGACTGTAGAAACTTTATACTGGTCTTCAAGCAACATGGATTCTCTGCCTCTCCACTCTTTCTCCAGAATCTGGGACCTTGATTTCCAAATGCGATGCAAAATTTACTTTCATCTGAAGAAATCATCAAAATTTTAAGAAATAAAGGCTTGAAATTTTTCACTCTCTGTAATGAATCTATATAATATGAGTTTCACTTTCTGCAGTGAGTGACAAAATATTGAACTTTTTCATGATATTCTAATTTTTTTGAGATGGACTAGTATATACAACTCTCATGTGTGTTTTATAACATTTGGTATAAATGCACTGAGAATAATGCTTCAAGTATTGCTTCCTAACTTGTCCTACTTATAAAATACTTGCAAAGAAAAAATACTCCAAATTATAACCTGACTTGGTATGAAGTTTCAGGCACCACTAAAGAAGAAATTCGGTGCAGTGGTTTATTTCTTCAGTGGTTTATTTCTTCTGACACTAAATAACTATAACTTTTATTAATGCCTTCTTTTGGAAGAGATCTAGCTGTATAATACAATATATACAGTTTTGCAGACACTATGGATCAAATGAAGATGATTAAGATAATAGAGTGGACACCCGCCTATTCAGCCATTCACGGAATTATCTCTGGAAAATATCGCCTTGTTATTTGCTGAAAATCCACACATTCGTGTTTTGTTCCACAGAACATATGTTCTTTGTTATTTGAGGGTTTCCATGAATCGTTTCAAAGGCATATCCCAACTACTATTACTGCTACTGGTGTCTTGTAGATGGCGCAACAGTTGGGTGCGTGCATGTTCACTCCAATACTCGAATGCTATTGGCTGGCGTTCAGATGGCGGTACAAGGTGGGCTGTGATTGGTTGATACATAAGAATGCAGTGTGAATGCACAGCCATTGCAGTGACACGAAGCTCAAGCTTTTGATTGTTAAATCCAAACATCCATGACTGTGCTTTTGCACAGTATCAACCAATGAGACCCCACCATCTAAACGCCAGTCAATAGCATTTGAGTACAGTATTGTATTGAAATAAACATGCACTTTGATTTGAACACGCTCTTTTGCATTTGAAACGACTCATGGAAACTCTAAAATAACGATGGAGGGCCATCAAAAGTTTTTTTGTTTCATTTTACGTAAAGAAAGTGCAGTTTTAGTTTTAGTTTACATGTCTACAGTGACTGCAATACCTCTGCCTTTCATCTCCGTTAGCTGAACTCATATGTCTCCAAGGTAAGAATACAGTAGTAAATAACACTTTTTTTCTTTTATTTCATATATTTTGTTATGCATTGGTAAAGTATTCATGTGTGTTTCTTAATTAAAAACATATATTTCATAATTTAGGATGGTTTGGAGATGTTTCACAGGGCTAGAACGGATTAAATCTATTTCAGTTATTTTAAATGGGAGAAATTTGTTTGACATACGAGTTGACTGACTCGGTTACAAGAAGAATTAAACTCGTATCTCAAGGTACCACTATACATATATTCTATGAAACAAAACGCGAAGGTGTGGATTTTTCAGCGAATAACAAGTAGATACGTTCCAGAGAAAAATCAGCGAATGCGGAACCGTGATTACGGGGGTCCACTGTACTGTATACAGTATAGCAATTAAGGGTTTGGTGTGTTAGGTTTAACATGCATTAGCTAAAATAGCACAATAATTATATAATGTATGCTGAAATATTAATAATAAATTTGATAAAACAATCCACTAATAACTTGCAATCACTTCTGTAATTTTGCCAGGTACGATACAGTGCATTCTCCAAATCAGGTTGACAGATTTAAATGCTCCTAGCAAAACTTTAAATTTTTTTCAGCTCTTTTATGCAGGTTTGGACCAGGTTTTGTCTTGAGTTGCCACTGTATAAAAGGATCAATTTACATTTTACCCACATTTGCCTACTCTTTGGTTTTCTTCCTTTCAGGTCTGTTGGAGTTTTTCTCTGCCACTATCTCCTCTGGCTATTTATTATGGTTCTAGACAGTTTTTGTAAAGCTTTTTCACTACATTATTATGTTAAAGAGGCACTGAATAAAATGTAATTCCTTTTAATGTCTTTGATATATTCTCGTCATGGATAAAGAAACATGGAAATATTTCAACCTTTCTTCAAAAAAGAGGTTAATAAGCTACATTTATTGTTTAATTGAAATTCAGCTGCATTATGTACATTTTCCCCTGATACATTAACATCAGCACCTTACACTATAATGTTTCTACCTTGTCTCTGTCAGTCATGTTATATCATGCAAGTAATAACTGCTGTGGTGGGGGTCCAATTACACTGATAGGTAGAGGGGAGTGTCAAAATATGTCGCAACAGATATTTAACATAGGCGGATGTGATATTATAACTCGAAATTAGATTAATTTGTACAGTTGTATGAAGGTTCTGGACTTCAAGAGTGATTCAGAAGGTTGTGAGTTTATATCCCAGCTCTGCCAAGTTGCCACTCCGGGGTACTTTGGCTAGGCCCTTAACCCTGAACTAATAAGTCGCCCTGAATAAGGGTTTCTGCTAAATAATGTAAATGTAATTGTTATTTATTTGTGTTTTTTGTCTAGTATAATTAAGAACCTTAAGTCTTGTCTCCCACACTGCCTCTGTGTGCTTGAATCTAGTGGCAGAAGATGCTCCATGATGTGTCAGACTCCATACTTTACTGTCAAACTTAATCCTAAAACATGCCTCAAGCCTAAAACGCAGGAGAACATTAATATGAGTGTGTGTTTTAGGAAGATGCTAGATTGGCCTGAGATTACAGGAACATGCTTACACTGCAATATAAACAGATGGAACATTCTTGAGTGTATATACGTGTGCCATAAGTCGAGGGTTAATCCCTGGTGCCAATGTGTGTATGTCTTTCTGTTGATTTAATGCCTGAACCGAAGAATCATGCACAGAGAAGCATTTGTGTGAGCCCAAATTAATCACCAATTGCCAACCCACTTTCCTAACTCTAAAGCCAGACCTTCTGGCTCACTTACACAGTCAGCCTAGGGATGAAGAGTCCAGGAAAGGGGGAGAAGAATGCTGTCTTTCATAGCTGAGATGAGAAGCAGTGACTGGGCTTTCCTGCTGTGGACAGACTCCTATTGCCTAAAACAGTTTTTGGCACACGGGATGCTCTAGAGCAGATGTTCCCAATCCTCGCCCTGATGCACTCATGTTCTGCTTTTTTTTTTTTTTTGAGTGTTTGAGAGAGAGCATTAAAATGTGCAGAGAAAGAGCCTCCATGATGGTGCTTAAAAAGCACTGCTTGAGCATGTGTGGTGTGTTGTGCTGCTGGTGGTCCTTGTGTAGGTGGCTGTTGGTGCCATGTGAATTGCTCCTGCATCAGATAGAACCTATTAAAGTCTGGTCATTCAGGCAGGAAGGAAAATAAACTAGGGTGAAATGAAGGACTTTTCATTTTTTCATTTTCTTGCTTATGCTGATACACCAACAGACTCCTTAGACGTTGGTTAAAAATTTAATGGTCCTTTAAAGTTTGTGAACATCTAGGTTTTAGTAGCTAATTTGAAGGTGAAATTAGAGTCATGGTGACAGGACAAGCTTTATGTAAAGAACAGAAATCTATCAAAGTCTGACCTTCACAACAAATATTTGTGAAAGTGAATCATGGCATGAACAAAAAGATTTCTGGTTACCTTGCCATCATGCTCCTCAGGTTATCAACAATCTCTAAGGTGTTTGGACATCAAGACATTGTCAGACGTTGTGTATAAATGGAGACCTAACACCATTGCTACCCTTCCCAACAGGGCCTAAACAACAAAAAATACTCTGAAAGCATGGCATGTAATAGCTTGTGAGGTCAAAAGGGAACTCAGGGTAACATATAAACTGCTAGATCCCTCTCTCACATTGGCTAATGTTAAAGCTCATAAATCCACCATCAGGAAAACACTGAACAAGAGTGGTGTGCATGGAAGGGTTCCAAGGAGACAGACTGGTCGTCAAACAATGCTACCTATCTGCACTTTGCTAAAGATTACTGGACAAGTCAGATGGCTGTTAGAAGAATGTTTTGTAGACAGCCTAGACCAAAATAGATTTTTGGTTGAAATGAGAAGTGATATGTCTAGAGAAAGAAAAACTCTGCATTCTACCATAAGAACTTTATCTAATCTGTGATACATGGTGCAGATGATGTCATGGTTTAGGTCTGTTTTGTTGAATCTTGAACAGGACTGCTTGCCATCACTGATGGCTTTTGGAAAAGTCCTTAATCCACTGGAAGTGTTGTAGAAGCACCTGAAATGAGTCGTTCATGTGAGGAAACCCACCCACATCCCAGAGATGAATATGGTTTGAACAGGGCTAACATTGTTCCAAGCCAATGTACAGGAATGATCAACAAATTCCTGAAAATGTAGTTACAATTATTGCAGTACAAGTATGAGATACTGAAAGCAAAAGTTCACATGCTTTATTTGGGGAGGTTGAAAGGGAATTTTTTAGGGTGTGGAAACATCCAGCACTGAGAACATCTGTAGCTGAATGGGTCCCGAGTTAATAACAAGTGGGACATACATTTTTATTCATGCATTTCAATATGTTCAAGAATGTTTCACAATTGAATAAAACTGACCAGATATGGTGTAAATTGAATTTGCTCTACTCAAATGGTTTTTGACCATCACTCCACTATCCGAGTTTTACGTTGATAAAGAAATGTGTGTCATCTTTAATATCTGAGTTTCGTGTATTATGACATAAGATAATCATTGCCAAATAATAAATTCATCTTCTAAAAGTCAACTTGTTGGTGGAAGACATTTGCAGAAAAAAAGTTCCCTTACTGTTTCCAATTGATGATAACCTAGAATGAACACAAAGCCTTCGTAAGTCTGATGCCCAGCAGCTTTTAGGTTTGTGTTAACACTGTGCTAAGGTGAAAAGACATCCATAATCAAAGACGCATATGGCAAGGGTCTATTGTGTGAATAATTATTAAGAAACTGAAAACATTAATAGTTTTAAATAATTACAGGATATGCAAATCTCTTTTGTTCGAGCTATGATAAATTTTCACAAACATGTTGTGAAGAGCAGACTTTGCGAGATCCCTGTTCTTTAAATAAAACAGGGTGCCCACTCACACCTGATTATCATCTCATTGATTGAAAACACCTTACTCTAATTTCAATTGCAAATTAACTGCTAATCCTAGAGGTTCATGTACTTTTGCCACTCACTAATATTTAAAATTAGATTATTTTCCTCAATAAATAAATGACCAAGTATAATATTTTTGCTCCTTTGTTTAACTAGGTTCTCTTTATATACTATTATGACTTGTGTGAAAATCTGATGGCGATTTAGGTCATGTTTATGCAAAAATATAGAAATTTTTAAAGGGTTTTTCAAACTTTCAAGCACCACTGTAGAGTGTATTCGAAGAGTTCCATTCAAAATCCATTTGCAAGAATGCTGCATATCGCAGTTATTACTCGTTTTCACACTAGCCAAGTACAAATACAGCCCCTCTATAATTATTGGCATCCCTGGTTAATAAGTGTTCTTTGGCTTCTAATAAATTCTTTTTTTAAATAATATAGGGCAACAGTGCCAAAAAAAAAAAAAAAAAAAAAAAATCTAAGCTTTAATTCAAGTGCCTTTATTTGGTGGGGAAAAAAAATCACACATTAAGAAATAAATCTTTTGAATGAAATCATATGTGCCACAATTATTGGCACCCCTGGTGTTAGTAGTTTGTACAACCTCCTTTTACCAACAAGACAGCGCTTAATCTTCTCCTATAACTCTTCATAAGATGTGAGAATACAGAAAGAGGGATCTTCAAACATTCCTCTTTGCACAACCTCTTTAAATCGTCCAGAGTCCTGGGTCTGCTCCTATGCACTTCCCTCTTCAGCTCACCACACAGGTTTTCTATTGGGTTGAGGTCTGAGGACTGAGATGGCCATGAGAGGAGCTTGATTTTTGTGTAGGTTTGGCCACATGTTTAGGGTCGTTATCTTGCTGAAAGACCCAGTGACGACCCATCATCAGCTTTCGGGTAGAGGCCACCAGATTCTGCTTCAAAATGTCTTGATATTTAAAAAAGTTCATGATATCATGTATCATTACAAGGTTCCCTGGTCCTTTGGAGGAGAAAAAGGCCCACAGCATCACCGATCCTCCACCCTACATAACAGTGCATATTTTCCGGACCTTCCTAAATGGTTAACCGGGATTTATGCAGGTAAAACCGAAAAAGGGTTATCTC
>JAVSBU010009996.1:0-10694 GCA_033118015.1 Loricariichthys derbyi | reverse complement strand
GAGTTAATACTCTACACTTGCACTTTCCCTCTTTCATTTTCGCTACAGCGTTTTGCACCCTTTAAGGTAAATTTGTAATTGAACCATTCCCCTGTCCACCAGTTTGCTAATCCATAGCCGTGTGCTCATTCTGACCTTATGTCCAAACCAACTTGTAAACAGATCAAGATTTTTTTCCTCCATACGATCTGCTTATAAAATCAGACCTAGCATCAGCTCGACTTTTTCTTTCACTGATACCGTCTGATCTCACAACACAAAGGCACTAAATCTGTAATCTCTCTCTTAGCAGTGCTAAACAAACACGGGACTGTAATCTAGACAGCCGCTCATGACGGAACGTATTTTGCTAGAACAGCTAGAACAGTGCTATTCTGTACAGCGATGTTAACATTGAGCGGGACGTGTTCATACAGCACAGTCCTTCGAAAAAGTTCCTGTATGTACAAGCAAGATGGCAAATAAAAGCGTTTTTCCGTATTTGAAAATCATAAAGCACAACATAATTCTTTCCAACAGAAGAAAAACGACGTAAATAATGTGACACGGTCAACTGATACTGTTAAATCTGTAAAAACAAATCAGTAATAGGTTCTACTAAGAACTACATTGCATTAGTGTCACTTACCAGACAAATAAGTTAGTGATACGATGCTGTAAATAAAAAAGGCTAGCCTTTATAGAGTTGCGATGTTTAAACACTATGCCGCGTGAACTCTTATTAGTGATGGGCACGACTGATCAAGGTACCACATGATTAAAATATCCCGATTCATAGGGTGAAAGTGTTGTGTGGGAGCGGGTGAATGCACACCGACACCTGAAAAGAGAACAGCAGGCTGCAAATTTGACCCCCTGTTATGGCTCTGTGATGTTCCATTCAGGTCAAACCCGCACTTGAGCCCGGTTCTTTAATCATTACACTATTTTGGCTAACAAGTGTCTCCTCAATTCATCACAAATGCCCATCACTAGATTATTCCACAAAGAAAAACAGCGTTCCTAAATACCCGGTGGTTACCATAGCGACTGATTTTAGTTCTGTTAGAGCAGGCAGTGTGCGAATGGCTTTAAGTCCGTTGCCGTACATAGAGTGCACTTAACACACAATTTCCCAAATAATTACAGTCATGAGCCTGTTTGCAAGTCAGGCTAGGTAGGTGCTGAATTCTCTTATCCCTTTAAACTGTTTAGTGTTTGTGATCTTATGGTGCTTTATTTACAAATGTTCTAAATGTTTAGCTCATTAACTTAAATGGAAACACTAGTATTAGTTGTAGGGTCACATTAAATTTCAATAGACAGTCATGTACAGCCGTGGGCCATGCACCTGACCTACAGACCTGCTCCATCATACAGAGGGTAAAAAAAAAAAAAAAAAAAAAAAGTTTAATCAGCACCTGCCTAGCCTGGAGCTAAAGTTAAGAAATAAACTAATAAACAAACAAGCACGCAAGTCCAGCTGCTAATACTAAAGCCTCGTCCTGTCCCTCTCCAGCAGGAGCAGGTCCTCGTCAGGAGGTGAGGATGATGAGTGGTGTGACATTAAATACAATGCAGGGGTTACGTAGTCTGCAGCATGCAAAGACTCCCGGCTCCCTCTGTCCTTTGGAAGCAAGGAGTTCAAATGAGAGTCCGTCATATAGAGTGTGTTGGTGTTCATTTCCATCTCAATTCGGTAACACGGAACACGTAGGTCCCGGTGCGAGGTCGTTACCGGTGTTTTAGTGTGTAATAACACATGGTTACGTCAGTAGCATTACCATTAAATAAATCGGTGTGACTGTAAATAGCTTATAAATAAAAGTATTATCTCAGCAGCCTATTATAAAGACACCAATCACGCTGTAGTTAATTAAAAAAATAAAATAAACTAACGTCATCCACGCAAGCTAGAATACATCATTCAAAACTAGAGCTCACCATCACCGGTGCAACCCGATACAGTGATGTGAACGTTTTTAGCATCAGGTAAAGAACTGATGATGGAATTGATGGATGCAATTCCGAAACCCGGCAGTGCCTCCTCTTAGCTACGTCCTATGGCCACGATTCTGAGGGAGACCTGGCCTAATCAAGCCTTGGCACTGCAACAGTCACATGGTTTGCACCCGTTAAATTCCAGGATAGGATTCAAATCCCTTGCAGGGATGAAGTGTGGACGGAAAAATTATACGTTTATACTTACAAATTTAAAAGTGGGTGGATTTTGACACTATTTCAGGTGACTCAGCGTTCTGGATTCCGTACCAAACTTTGACATGCTCTTGAACACCATCTCGCATCCAGCAGAGGTTTACCCTTAGCTGAAGCTTTAACCCTTCAATAGCTGTGCTCTTGGGTTCAGTCTGATTTTTATCTCTCTCTTTAGGCCACTTTTGACCCTTTTTGGTGTGCAGAATTTTGCTGTATGTTTTAATTAGAGCTGTTCAGTTATCAGTTTGACTTTAATCACTTTTCAGCTTTGTTTACGCAAGCCACTATTATTATTATTATTAATATTATTAATTATTCCTGTTGCAGTGCTTCGGTACAGGTTGTACGTGTTTTTAAGTAAATACATTTAAATAATACAATAATGCCGAAAGGTTTTTATAGCAAACCTGACTGAGTTTCCTATGTTGTTAAGTGAGCACGGGCACTGCCAGAGCTTTGTGCCTCCTCTTCCACCATAAAAGCAGATCAGGACCGATCGAACTCGTCTGCAACTCTAATCTGATCTTTAGGACTGTTTTGTCTGTAGAGCAGGCGGTAATTTAATTCCAGGTTAGGTTAGATGCCATGTTAATTATTGGGTGGGCAGGATTTCGTCTCTGACCGCAGGATCAATCCAAATGAGGATGCAGGTCTGGTGGTGTATGTGTTCACTGTGGCTTTTCTAAATCCTCGCTCTCCTCCTTGTCATCGTCATCGTTGAGCGTGACGTAGATAATAGGAACAAGGCCTCGGGTGTCGCCGAGTGCGCACAGCAGCCAATCAGAGTCGGCCTTTCCCAGCACCTGGAGGATGTCGCCCTTGTGGAAGCTCAGGTGACCGGTTTCCGTGGCGATGTGATGGCATAGCGCCCTCACTTCACTGAGAAAGGGAGAAAACACATTAGTAGGTTTATAGAAGTGAATGAACATATGTTAATACAGTTGTGTGTGTGTGATTACCGCAGGGCTGTCGGGTGTGTGCGCTTGTGCGGTGTATCGGCGGTGTGTGTGTTCGTCGTGGGATTCTCTGGCCTCTTCCCCACCGAATGAACCACCAAATCCAATACAGACAGATCCAGGCTCAGCCAGCCAGATGGCAACCTAATGACATGAACAGAAAAAGTAAATGATGGATAGTGCATTCATCTGCAATGCACGATTCTGTCCAGCAGAGGGATATATATATATATGTTAAAAAAAAAAAAAAAACTAACTGGGAATTTTTAGAAACTAAACTAACACATTCAATAACTGACCTGCTCTTCTGGTTGCTTGACGATTTAGCTTCGATCTTGCTGACATTCCCAGCTCCGAACAGTCGTCCCCACCGCAGGTTCTGAGCCTGAGCCTGCATTTCGGGTCCCACTCCCTCTGGCTGCGCCTTGTTCATCCTCTTGAGCTCAGACAGCACCGACTCCGGCGGGCTGCCCATCCAGGACGGCTTTCCTTTGCTTGCTCTTGGCGGATCCGATCGGACTGGATTTTCATCCGCTGCGTGATGGGCCTCTGCTCCTTCGACAACGCCCACCCTGGGGGGCGGGTTGCTCTGCCTCCGCCCCTCTGAGCTACCTCCTTTCTTGCGCTTCTCCGACTTGACGAACTTGGGCCCCTCAGCTGAGTTCTCGATGTAAACCTGCGAGCTCTGCATGAGCTGGAACCACCAGCCGGCCTGCTTGCTCCTCCTCCCGTCTCGCCCTCCGCCCTCCCCTCCCACGCCGTTCGTCCTCACTGTGCTCCTCTCAGATTCGCTGCCCGTGGCCTCACTCCGCTGCGCCATCCTCCCTTGCCTTTTCGACTCCGCCCCATCCATCTGAGGCCAGGTCCCTTCCCGCCTCAGCATGAACCTGCCCTGCTGGAGAGCCACCTCCTTCCCTTGTACTTGCACCGCCTCTGTGGAGCCTCTCATGAGCTGGAACGTGGAGCGAGTCGACCGGTCGAGGCCCTGGCGGGCGGAGCAGAGCTGCTCTTTGCGCATCATTTGCTCCTGACCCTTCTGCAGCTGTCGGGGTTCGAACAGGAGGTCAAGGTCGAAGGGTAGGAGGGAGAGCGGCTGAAGCAGGAGCAGCAGCTCCTCAAACATGGGCTGGCACGCCCCCTGGGACAGAGGCAGGAATCCCCATGGGTGGTAGTGAGCTGCTACGATGTCTGAAACAAAATGTAGGGTGAAAACTATTTCTCTTTTGTGGAATTTTATTAGTAGAGAAGTTAGTTTTAAACTCCCACATGAAGAACAATTATAATATCGTGGCTCCTGAAGCCTAAAATAAGCATGAGTATGATGTTTTCAGAAAATCACCCAGCCCTTAGCATACAGTGCATTTCATTTTGGATGTTGATGAATGATTCTACATGTGTGTTGTATGTGTTCCTACCTTCATGTGTGTAAATGTGACTGAACCAGAACTCCAGAGATTTCAAGCTGGAAAACAGAACCAAATCAAAACCTGTATTTAATCACAGACTCCAGCACTGGCTGTGTAATTAATTAATTATCACTCGTTACGCAACCAAAACTAAACCGAATCTTACTTTAAGAGGCCGAAGATGAAGGCATTAAGTCTCATTCTGTGATTGGTCAGCTCTGAGTACTGGCTGACTTTCAGGTAGAGGCTGTGTAAGACTCTAGTGGAGGGACCTGAGAGAGAGAGAGAAACAGGTTAATTTCTTATTTCTGCTGTTTAACACATTCGTATCTATAAATACACCTACAGTCCCCGGCCCAAGTCTCACCGAGTTGCGTCGACGCCTCCACTACGCTCCATGGCTGATTGCGCCGTTGGCCGATGATGATGTCCAGGGTGTAGGCCCTCAGGCCGTCCTGCAGCACCTCATACACGGCCGGACACAGGTACTTCAGGATCAGGTGAGCCACGTTAGGACTGACAGAGCTGTTACCCAACTTAGCCTGATAAAGAAAAAAATTCAATTTAGATGATTTAAAATCACTATCAGTAAAACAAATTCTACTGTTAAAAGATCCATCTGCATGCAGCATCACACAGAATCACCTTCATTATTAATAAAAACAATAATAACAACCTTCACTCCTGCATCCCGACTGGTGCCAAAATGAGCTACGATCAGATCCACTGCTGTGTTAATGGCCTTCACCAGACCTGAGAGAGCGAGAGTGAGGAGGAGAAAAAACCCGCATTAAAACAGACACGCAACAACAGAGATAAGAGAGTGCGAGGAACAGACACAAAAAAGAATACAGACAAAGAAAGAGGAAAAACAGATTTAGATAGAAAAAGCACACCAAGAAAGAGAGAGAAAAAAAACCAAGAGACAAAATAGATAAAATACAAAGAAAAACACAAAGAAAAAAAGAGACAAAGAAAAAGAAAATGAGAGAAACAAAGACAGAAACAGAGTGACAGAGAAAAAGAACAAAGGGATGGTTCTGTACTTGTAGTAAAACCAAACGATAGGGGAAGCTATTCCAGCAGAAGTTTAATCTCTCTCTCTCTCTCTCTCACACACAAAGTCACACTCACCTCTTTTCTGATGTAGGTCGATAGAAACGGACTCTTCAGCGGTAGCGTCCGGGGAGAGGCAGAACTCCTCTGGGGGGCGCTCTGTCTGAGAGAAATAATCCGGCAGCAGGTCGCTGTAACTCCTCAGTGACTGACCTGGACACAAATAGGAGGCAGTTCCGTTAATCACAGTCCCTGAACTGTAACTGCTGGGGCTTGACAGAGCTGAAACATGATTGGTTTAGCACCGTTGTGTCTGCTGAAGCTCAGCATATGATTGGACGGAGGGAAATCGAAGACGTTGCGTCTGGCAGAGCGTCTGCGCGAGGCTAGAGCGGCACAAGCGGAAAGAGAGGAGGAGAGGGAAGAGGAAGAGCAGCCGTCTCTCCTGTTCTCCACACCCAGGGGGTTCCTGCGCCTGTACTCCCGCCATTTCAGAGCCTGGGGGGAGTGATGATGGGCTGCACGGTGGAGGGAGGGAGAGAAGGAAGAAAGAGCAGAGGAAGGGAGGACAAGAGAGTAAAGAGAGGCAGTTAGTAGAAGAAAGAAAAGCCCGAGCAGAGAGAGATGGAGTGTAAAATATAGTTGGCAGCTACGTACCATTGTGTCTCTGTACCACACATGCTGGCAGCACCTTCCCCTCTTCCTCCCGCCGCCCTGCTTCCATCTGCAAGGCTGAACTGAGCCCAGAGCTGGGCAGCATGGGTAAAGTGCTCAAACTGGCCCGGTGGAAACAGTGTCCCCTGGTGGCAGGAGGTGGAGTTGGAGGCAGTGTGGCCAGCTTGGTGGGTGGGGTGTGAGTAGATGGGGCAGGGCAGGACAGGGAGCGAGGTGGAGAGTAACTGCCCAGAGGGGAGGGTCGGGGCCGCCGGCCGTCGTCATCGTCCGAGTCCACATCGTCATCCTGATCAGAGTGGGCGGAGCCAAGCCGAGCCTGCATGTGATTGATATATTCGTCGAGCAGAGGGAGGACTGGCTTTGGGTGGGGTTTGCCAAACTGCTGCTGGAGAGTGAAAGGCTGTATGGGTAACGTGGTGGGGCGTTGGTCCTTAGTGTAGCGCAGCACTGGGGGCGAGTCCAGCGAACCGGAAGCACCACCTTCAAAAGTGAAAGAGAGAGAAACTAGTTTTTAAGAGAGAGAAAGAGCAAAAGAAACAGAAATACACAAACGAGAGAAAGAATGAAAAAAAAAAAAAAAAACCATTGAGAAAGAAAAATACACAAGGGAGACACAAAGGAAAAGAAAGAGAAACAGAGACACAAAAACAGAGCGAAACAGGCAGAGAAACAGAAATCTCACAGTGAATGTGGCACACAGAGACACGAGAGAGAGAGGCACAAAGAAAAGTAAACAGAAAGACAAAAACAGAGACCCAGAACAAAACAGATAGAGCACCAGTATTAAAAATGGCATTAAATGAGCTTTAGCTACAGTCAGTTCGTGAATAAACATTTTATTGATTTCCCCCTTTGAATTTGTGTTAAAAATTTGCCACGTCCAGTCAGTCCCAGACATGGAACCCTGCCAGGGAAGGAAGCGGTGGAGTCAATCATCTCCGTTTCTATTTAATGACACGTTCCGTCCAAGGCACCCAACAAAGATCTAAAACCTTATAAAAACACTCTGTTCCATGTGATTATAACTTAATAGAGCTAACACATTTAATCAAAGTTCTATATGGGTTCATAGGCTTGTTACCTTAATAATAAAGATAAGAAACATATCAGAACATGGAGGCTGTCCGAATGGACTTTATACTCTATGTTCAACTATACAAATAAAATAACGCTTATTCAGTCTCACACACTCAGCACTGGACTATAACACAGTAAAGAATTACGAACGTCAGTAATCTCATTATCAAGTCACATTAATTCACATTTCACTTTCAAACTCTCTCTCACTCACTCTCTCTCTCTCTCACACACACACACACACACACACACACACACCTGGTTCAGCAGAATCGACTCAAGAGTAAAAATCAGGAAACCTTCCTCTGGTTACTCTACGCTGCTGTGTGTTGACTAACGTGTTTACTGATTGTGTATGTGTGCATGTGTGATGTCACTGCAGTTGCGCAAGCTCCACACAGTCTCAAATATTGTTTTCCCACTGGGGCAGTGCAGCACATTAAAAAAGCTGCAGCTACCAGTAGGTGGTGTGATTTCTATAAAACGATATACACTATATGAACAAAAGTATTGGGATACCTCCACACCCCATCTGTAGGAGCCTTTATGCCTTCTCGTTCCAAATCCATAGACGTTAACAGCTTCAGCACTTTTGAGAAGAATTTTTACAAGATTTTGGACTTTGACAATGATGATCTAGTTCATCCTAGTGTTCGATGGGGTCGAGGTCAGGGTTCTGTGTGGGGCCATGCCTTTAAGTATCAGAAAAGGACCGTCCCCAAACTGATCCCACAAAGTTCCAAACTGTCTTGGTTATGCTGCAACATTACAATTTGTGGTTGGCTCACTCGTATTCTGCTTTTCATATTTTGTACTACAGTGAAACAAGTTATTTACCAAGTCATCTTTAACTTACTTACTTTAAACTACAATAATCACAGGCAATATGCCCTGCTCACCTGTAGGTGCCAGGGTTCCTGATAATTTTTTTTTACCAAAATCATCCATTTCTGCCCATAGCTCCTCACCCTTACCTTCCGCTTTGGTCCGTGCCTCTCTGCCCGGCGAGTCTTCGAGCGGGCCACTCCAATGGACAGACGGGAGGGCCTCCAGAATCGGGGAAAACTCTCCGGAGGAAGCGTCGCCACCACTCCTCTGCGATGGAGACCCGCCATTCCTCCGCTTGTTCCTGGCGATTTCTGCGAAGGAAGTGACTCGCGCAGGAGGGGCAGGGCTGGAGGCTGAGCCATCGCTGAGGCGTACTGGGCAGCTCAGCATGCGTTCCAGAGAGCCCAGGCGAGGGGGCGGGGTTTTATCCAGGTTGCGATCGTAACTGCGGGAGCGAAGACGAGCCCCACCTGAAGCGAGACCCAAGGGTGGGGAGATGTTGACATAGACCTGCCCCTCAATCACGTGAGAATGTGCAGAGTCTGTGTCGGGAGGCTCTGATTTCTCCTCGGACGGCTAACAAACAAAGAAGGAAAGAGGAAAACAACCGAACAGGCGTTAGCGGGAATTTTTAGAAATGTAACGTTATGTCTTGAAACCTTTTTTACCTGGGCTTCATCCTCTTCCTCGTCTTTCTCTTTAGCGTGCCTGAACAGGAAGTACTCAGTGGGCTGGGTGGGGCTTCCTTTGCTGTGATCATCGGAACAGCTGGTAACCGAGGATCCTGCCGGACTGGGTGAGGACTGTGAGGAAACGTCACAGGTCACCAGCTTGTAGTAGTTCTGGGTTGCGACCACCAGCCGTGCCTCGCTCTGCATGCAGGAAGTGAGGTCGTTAGTCGAAGTCGCGGAGGATAGCACCCCGTGCTGGTTGTGGTAGGAGTTGCAGTTGGCATCCACGGCACCACCTAGTGGCTGGGAAATGCACTGGCTTGAGGAGGACAAGGGGTCGTCGCCTTCCTGTGGGGCTTCTGTTGGAGATCGGTGCAGGTCCAGGTAAAAAGCTCCGCCCGCGCTCGCGAACTCTGCCCCGCCCATGCCGGTGTGCTCAGAAGTGCCGTTGAGGTTGGCCGCAGTCTTGTTGGACACAGTGTCGCCCGTTTTGTTGTAGATGGCGCTGAAATTGACCAGGATGCCATCAGAGCTGTTGCAGGAGGAGTCACTGCAGTAACCGAGTGGAAAGTCCTGGAACGGCTCCTGGGAAAACCCACAACATTCCGACCTGCCTTGGCCACATGGCGCCGGCTGATCATCGTCGTCATCCCACTCCTGCTCACCACAGTCCATGGACAGGGTGGACCCACTGCTGCCATGACGCCGCTGAAGGTCCAACCCGAGCAGATCCAGACCCTCAAAACGGCCGGAGAAATGCCGCCCGGGCACCCCCTTGTGGCCTGAACTCCTGAAGTCGTGCAGGTGGAATGGCGGCAGGTCCTCAGCGGTCCCATGCAGGTGAAAAGAGGAATCCTCCAGGTAGCCGTTCAGGTTGTCATCATCGTCATCATCTTCGTCGTAATCAAAATCGCCCGAGTTGAGAAGGAAGGGATTGTGTCTGAGCGAGCTCTCATGTGTCTTTTTGGACAGGGCTTTAGGAGGCGTGTCCTCAGAGTTGCTAGACGTGAACGACGAGGTGTCGCTCGCCATGCCTCCTCCTCGCTTCTTCTCTCCTCCTGTCATCCCGTCGTTGAAGACATCGCTGGAGCTGGAGGTCTGGATCAAGCTGCTGTACACCAGCGCCTCACGCTGGAGAACGTCCCTCTCAGGAAGAGAGGTAGTCCGGATCAGGCCTAGGTTTTCCGGACAGCTGAATGGGTTGCTGCTTTTCCTCAGCGGGCTCCCGCAGCGCCGGCGCGACCCCGAGACCTGGCAGTGCACCAGTGGGATGTGATGTACGATTAGAGTTTCTCCGGACAGCTTCGGAGGACTGTCCATCGTCAGTGTGGGGGACAAGTCAGGATTTCAAAGGAGTTAAAGGTTAGATTTGGTTTAGTTGACTCGCCCGATGCCAACTCGAGGTCGCTGGGAGTGAGGAGTATGAAAGAAATAGATGAAGAAATCGTCTCGAAGGAAAGGAAACATCTGGAAAGGAAAAAGGAGGAACGTCAGTAAGAAACCAGTTTTGTTTTTATTAATGTCACATTATCAGTGGATCGCCATAGTTACGGCCCTACCTAATGGTCATAAAATCATCTCTCTTGCCTTAAAGCATACACACAACGTCTCTGTGCAATTTTATAGAACGTATCACGGAAGCTAGGTGGTGCTTTTAATTTGTCGTTACGTGCAGGGACGAGTGAGACATGGCAGCTGAGTTTAGCCTGGAACATCCATGAACATGATTCACATTCCTGATGTGCTACAGCATCTCTCTCTCTCTCTCTCTCTCTCTCTCTCTCTCACACACTCACACACACACACACACACACACACACACACACACA